>QAOC01028539.1:329942-494207 GCA_003255005.1 Begonia fuchsioides | reverse complement strand
CATACCATCAGCCATGTCCTTAGTTTTGTGAAGAAGAAAAGTTCCCGAAAGAATAGTTACAAACCCACACATTTCCGTCACTGCTTGGCTCGGGCTCTGCCGATCCCAATCCTGAATTAGGTTACTAAATCAATCAATCAATCAAACATTCATCATTGATGAACAGTTAACCAGGAAGCTACTGATTATAGAAATGAATCGAAAATGTCGATAAAAAAGAAACCTTGAACATGATGACACTGGCCAGAATGGTCAATGAGGTGAACATGACATAGTAAATTGGGGATACAACAGCAGTGTTGAATGTATCTAGTGCCTGCAAAGAACCATTGAACAAGTTCATATAAAATAACTGTCAAAGATCATAAATTTCAGGCAAACAAACAGATTTAAGATCAATATCATGGCGAGAATCTTGACACAATCCTAAACATGAGTGAAAATCTTGACCCAATCGCTGATTTCCTCCACAAATGACATTATTAATTTGATAAGTTTAGCTCTGAATAATGCTCCTAAGATTCAAAAAACTAACCCATCTTAGTTCCAAGTATAGCATTTTTACTTTGCTAGAACAATCAAAACCGACCAACAGTTCCTCAGCCAAGAGCTTATTTCATTATAATATGTGAGAAAATGTAAAAGTCTATATCATCTTACCTTGTTTAAATAATTCATTTGAGTAACCACACAAGTTATTACAACTAAGGTGAATATCCAAGTTTGGGGATAAATAAGCTGATTCATTCCTGAAAATGTTAACTTCAAAGCAATTCCTAGTGCTTTGACACTCATGACCTGAACACATGAGGCAAAATTGTAAAAAACAGCACTTTGAAAATGACAAAAAAAAAGAAATACAATAATTAAAGTACTGGGGCATACCGATAAGGACCCTACAAGAGAACAAACTCCTACGTAAATCATAATGTGTGTCTGGCCATACTGAGGTATAAAGTGAATAATAAGTATAACTGCAGTTGCTATCACCAATGCTGCATAGAGCAGAAAAGCTGGGCCAAAAGGAAATTTTTTGGTTAAGTTCAACATTTCATTTACTTAGCTAAGAATGACAAGTGGCAACTTAGCAGGCATGAATAAATCTCTTGATAAATTTATAAACCTATTAACAAAGATTGCACGAGATCTTTATTATAGTTTCTTGAAGATAGTGGATTTGATTGTATAGTTCACGATGACCATGAATTTCCACTTTGGTTTTGCTCGGGGATGTAGTTTCCAATCCAACTGAACCACGTTACATATTGTCTTCAACAATGAGTACCAAAGTTCGAGGTGCGTTTCTATAAAGACAAATATTACGCTTACTTTCTTAATTGTACTTTTTATTTATAATATTTTTATAAAGAAATATTATAAATAATTATAATACATTAATTATATAATATCATTGATGCAATAAATATTATAAATAATTATTTTAATTATAATACATTATTTGCACTCACTTTAACTAAACATGAGTATTATAGAAATTTTAAATTTAGGAAATAAATAATTTTCAACCTTCGTTGTTTTCCTTTTTAAATTACGAATATGAAAATAAAAAATAACATCCAGGTAAATTAACGTTACCGGGGTCCATAGCCAATTGCCAAACTTCAGTTACAGATTCAATTTCACGCTCTTGAGGAGCATGGAGAATGATTGTAGCAGAGCCCACAACACAGAGAACACAGCCAAGAATTCCAAATATATGAAGTCTCTCCCTCAAAATAACATGAGCAAGGGCAGCACTGCAACACAAGATTGTCAAAATCAAACATAACAAATCATACTCAATTTAAACTAACTTCAAGCTTGCCTAATAATTATGCTGAGAGCACCAAGAGGGGTGACAAGTATAGCCGGCGCAAATGCATAAGCTGCAAAATTAGCAATCTCCCCAGCAATCACTGTAAAAAATCCGGACATGTCAGAGTTCTACCTTTTTTTAATGTTAAAAACAAGAAATCCTCCTCAGAATGAGAATACACGCTCGAGCAACCAAGTCGCAGGTGGTTATATCCTGGTTTCATTAGGATTGTGATGTAGAACAATTAGCCATTGACAATCTTGAAGATTATGACCACCGTAATCGTGAGAAATCTAAATAGTTTTTCTGATTTGGTGGCAACAATCATTTTGACAATTTTTAATATTAAGAAGTAAAAGATTTAGTTAGTTAGATATTATATTTTTTAATTATTCTGTTTTGATTTGTTATTAACAATCCAACTTCTATATAAGATGTCTATCTTGTAATCAAGAAGATCATTGAATAAAATTTCAATTTCTTGAAGTTGTTCAAAATTTTGCGCTTTCTTTTTGCATCAGATGGATACCAGTATTCCAGTGTTTTCAATTAGATCTAGGAAAGTTGGACACTTACTTTCACTATTCGCTCTTTTCAAAGTGATGCGTTATCTATCTCAACTATACTATATTGCATTATTCGCCTTCACAAGAGATATTACTATAGGCCATAAAATTGATAAATGTATAAAATGACAAGATATAACTTACTTGTAATCATGCCCACCCACCAAAGAGGCTCATATAAGTATGAATAACCACCAACACCTGTTCGAGGTATCAGTCACAAATCTTAACAACTTAGTGAAATAAATAGCTTGAAGCATAGAATTAAAGATTAGCATAGTTTAATCTAATAGTTTTAACAAATTAACCACCTTTTCGAAATACAGACTCTTGTGCAGCTAGAACTTCATGTTTTTGTTCTTATCCACCAAATTAGAACTTTGTGATTAGTCATGCAAATACAAATGGAAGCATTACAATGACTTTATCCAACAATAGTTTCTATTCTTAGTTAAAAAATACTACACAATAAAAATTTCATGAATCTATCTTTCATCAGTTAGACTCTTGCATTTACTCCAGAAGAATAATAATAGTTGAAGGCATAAGTCGCCTCATAGTTTAAAGCTTCTTAACAAATTCAAACCAAGTGACTAAGTGAAGAAAAGAGGATCTGGTGAAAACACAATGCTAACCATTGAAATGACAGAAAAAAAACGCAAATTTTACTCGTCTCTTAAGCTTAGAAGGAGCTAAATTAGATTGACTGATGACAGTTCAGTATAAGTAACGGATGAAGGTAAAATCACCTGCCATCAGTTAAGCCAGAGTTAAAGATAATTAAAATGAGAAAAGAATAAAAGACCTGCCCTGACACCGGAGGAGGCTGCTTTCTTCAAGCCCTTTTTCTTGACGATGAAGCTGGCACCGATGAAGAGGCTGGAGGAGAGGGCAAGGGCCAAGCCTGTAATATTGTCGGAAGACATCCCCCGGCGCCAGGTGGGAGATAGAGCGAGGGTGGGAATGGCAGCTTCGAGTGGGGGGTAAGAAGAACTCATAGCATATACATGAGAAACTGTTCAATAGAGAGAGAGGGTTGTGGGAAGCGGAGGGGAAGAATAACGTCGGTGGTGCGAGTGACTAGAGAGAGAGAGAGAGAGAGAGAACTTCCCCTCCACATTGCCACCCAAAACTTGATCTATACACAACATAAATATCACTATATCAGTTCTTTCCCTCTGCATCTAAGATCAATACAAAACCCAAATAAAAAGTTAAATCTGGAAAAAAAAAAACTGATATCTGTAGTTTTGAGAGCTTGTTGTCATAATACTGATATTAAAGATTGGATTTTTATGAAACAAGAACGAGTTAAACATGTGGTATGGAGTTGAAGTTTGCACTTTGCAGAAGGGTTTGAATAACCCAAGCCCAAAGGTTGTAGATGTTTGCAAGATTGCGAAAAAGAGGGGTGGCCGTTGAAATTTCGAATGGTGTTGGGCCACGGGCTTCTTGAAAAGCTGGTTTTTTTTTATCTCCTCTCCGATCACCGGTCTCACTCCCTCATCCTTTACTTATTTACCTCTCTATCTCGCTCAGTCGCAGTTGGCTGCCGGAGAAGATTGATCGAGCCAGTCATGGCCAACAGATTTCTTTGCTTCTCTCTCTGCTTAATCGCCATCATCCTCTTCAATCTCTCTCACTCCTTCGTCCTTGCTCACTCCGACTTTGAAGGATTCGAACAAGAATCTGAAGATTTCGATGACGACGATGCTTCCCTTCCTTTGTCCGATCTCCCCATTTCTTCCCCTCCCATCTCCCAGTCTGACCCTGTAACTACCTCGCTCCATTCTCCGACTCCCATATCTCGTGACCCGGATTCGGATGATTCGGATCAGGCCCCCACTGCTCCATCACAACCCTCTTCTTCTTCTTTCCCAAAGTCTTCGTCGACGAGCTTGGATTATTGGGATGAGGATGAGTTCGAAGGCCTACCCAGTGAGCAACAACAACCATCACCTGCCGACCCTTCTAAAGTTGCCAAAAATCCCAACCCCGACCATCAAAGTTCTGATTCCGATGCGGATACTCCCAAACCGAAAGAAGCGAAAGGTCCTCAATCTTTTACGATCGAAATCGTGTGTGGATCTTTTTTGGTGATTTTTATTATCAACTATTTTAGTGGGAGGCGCCAAAACGAGAACATAGCGTTATCATGGGCTGCCAAATTTGCTGGAAAAGATTCAATTTTTGAGAAGAATTTTAGCCTGTTGGGTGTAGGAGAGGGGGACGATTCTCCCTTGCTGTTGAAAGAAGGGCAAAACGTTTTCAAATTCTACGCCAGCGGCAGACGCTTTTGTCAAGGAATGTTGGCGACGATGGAGTTGAAAAGCCGTCAGGATTTGATTTCGAGGATTTACAATTTGATTGTACCTTGCAATGATGAAATAACTTTTGAAGTGTATATGAATGACAATGCGATGGATCATGTGGTTTTTGCTCTGGCAAAGAAGAAGCTAGCCAAAGGGATGCAGAAAGAGGTGAGTGATTTGCAGAGATTTGCTGCGCTGATGTCTCCGCCAACTGGTAGAAAATGGGTTGCAGAAGAGTTGGCAGTGATTTCAGAATCAAAGGAAGTTGCTTCTGATTTGATCACCGAAACTGTGCTTGAACAGGTTAGATTATTTTCACTTTTCGTTTTTTAAGTCTTCTAGTTTTATACTGCTATATGTTTTTGCTTAAGATCACTGATTCTTCACTTGTTTTTATTGCTCTTAAGTTTTCATCTGATATTATCATGATTAAATGCTTTTGAGAAGTAGAGTTGTTGATTCGATAGATTTTGGTTTTTCCATCATCGATTTCATTACTAGATCGTATAACTTGCTTTACTGCATCTCTAATCAAATTCTTCCCACCTTTAAACTGATGTCAATGAATTGTTTTGAGTTTTCCAGTCTCCTAGATAAGATCATGTTTGGAAGATGCTACCGATCGATTTGCATAATTTGTGAAATTGAAACCATAATCCTTGTCATAGCTTCTAAACAACTCGAACGATGATGCATATTTTTCGTAAGTTTTACCTGAGTGAAGTCTCTCTCTCCAATTATCCTATTCTGATGGGAAATGGATTGCTTCCTAATAGAAAATCTCCTCAGAGAACAATTATTTGATTGTTTAAACTTCCAGAATTCGAAAGTATTGCGAAATTCCTAGGAATTTTTGTATTTTCTTAGATTAACGTTTCCCCTTTTCGTATCAGCTCGAATCCCTCCCCCCTATAACTGTTTTCTCAGTTATTTTCTAGCCAACAAACAGCTCTCACTGACTAACATATTTGCATGTAAGAGCTGAAACCACGCAATATTATTTTGCCAATTGTAAGTAAAATGTAGTGGAGCTCTATCACATTCTAATCTAAATGTCACAAATAATGCAGTAAATCAAAAACTTAAGAAGTGAATTATTGTAACTACCACATATTGTAACATTCGCAGAACTCAAATGCCATAAATTCATAACAATTAACAAACGTTACTAACTTATGAAGATGCTTGTCCATTTTCATCTTGATCTGTTACGACACTAACGTATCAAACCAAAAGGTGATTGAGAGGTTAGATTATAGGGACAGTTTACAATGTACAGCAAAGACACCTCACACCCCAAGATCTTTCCCACAATTAGTTAGAAAATCTCAAATTTTGATGAAGAATTGGAAGGCTGGAGCTCGAGTGACATTAAGATCATTATATTAATAAATTTTATTTGGGACTGGTAGGAGGTGCATCAAATTGGCCGAAGAAAGTGATATTGTTTTATCTTGTTATAGTTAAGATTCTTCCAAAAAAAAATTGATGTGGTTTTTATTCTTGTCCATATAAATATCCAAATTAATTTCTTGTAAGTTTGTAAAACCCCAAATACCCTCTGAGATGTCCTTTGTTACGTTCCGCCATAACTTTGGAATTATTTTGACAAGAATACTCTTCCTTTGTAAAAGACTTTCATGTATTCCACTAGATTTGAAAGAAAATCAAACAAACAGGAAGGCCCTATTGTATGCCATGAATACGGATAATCAAAAGGTTTCTTCTATATTTTTCAAAGTTCTATATCTTTCCTCTACTTGAGAATCTAAGTGTTAGTTCAACTGTCTTTGTTGTTGTCACTGCATTAAACTCGTGATAAAGCATCAACTTTTTTATATCCTTCTTTTCTATTTACTAGTATCAACCTCATTTCATGTCATGGCTGATGAAACCATATCTGGATGCCCCAAAATGATTTCTACTATAAATTAGAACATCATCAAAGAATACCAAAACAAATTTACGCAAGTAATTTCTGATATCTTATTCATAGGTGATTAGAAAGAAGTAGGGGCATTGGTCATGGCAAGTGGCATTGTTAAAACTCGTAGCAACCTTCATGCGTTCGAGAGGTCGTCTTTGGATAGCGATCTTTTTTTAACAAAAAAATTGATGGTAACTTGACTTCAATTCTAATATATTAATTATAGTAGCTCCATGTAGTTAGTTTAGTAACCCATCAAAACTGATTCTCATAACAAAATCTCTAACTCTCACATTTTTCCGTAAAAGGACAAGGCTGGAAAGTTGGCTCGATTGATCTAAGCTTTTAACATTTCTTACATATTTCTGAATGTGTTGGATTGCTAAACGCTAATATCAGACATTGGTCGAGTCACTTCCTTGCTCCATATTGGTATGGCCCAGTGTAATCCCAGTCATGTTGCATTGTCGCCACCTCTCTGTATATCAGAATAAAATTTACGATTCCTCTGTATCAACTTATGGTAAAAAATGACATCATACATTTTCAAGGAACTTTGCATTATCTATTCTGAATCTAGAAAACAGCATTTTACATGCCATTTTATTCGCTTGCCCATTTCCCACCTTGTTTTGAGCAATGTAAAGAAGACAAGGGTCTTCGGGCGAGCGATTCAACAGATTACTTCTTTCGTGCAGGTTTTTGGTGAAAAAGGTTTTGAGAACTTTGGAAAGGATTTCATCTCAATGCATTTTACTGATCAGCATCCGGGTGTTCACAAGAAGATGCTCCTCTTTAAGTTTTCATTGCCGGGTGTTAATAACATGGCTGACATCTCTAGATTGGTGACTCTGGTACCTTATTATATTGATTTAATTGGCCGCTACAAGCTCAGTTCTCAGGTGAGTCTAATCCTATTAATCTTTTTGCAATTCAATCCATAAACAAATCACATTTCTCAAATTTAATTTTACGATGCTCGTATAGGCTCGATCGAAGACTGAGGCAGCCAGGCTGAAGGTAGCTCAAGAAGCATACAAAGAAGAAAAAAATGCTAGGCAAGAAGCCTTACAGAAGAAGCGGTCAGAGAAGAAGAAACTAATGGAAGAGGCAGAAGCAAAGCTGAGCGCAGAGGCTCTTCGAAAGAAAGAGGCGAAAGAGCGAGCCCGTCAGATGAAGAAATCGATGCCTAAGATAAAGATGACACGTGCTCATTAATCGGCTAGACCTCGGGCAAGAACTTACACACCCCTTTGAATACATCTCTTCTCCTAGCCTTCAGTTTCTTTCTGAAATTTTGATTGTCTTTTCATCAGCTTAGGATTTGATTACTTGCATTTAAACTCAGCTGGTATTTACGGATTATTATTAGCTCATCTTTGTCAGAAATTGATATTCTTTTTCATTCTGAAACTGGGTAGCTTTTCACATTCTAGAAGTGTTGTTTTTTTATGGTGATTATTAGTATTCTCTGAAGATGATTAATCTGCTGTTCAAAGTTAGGAAGAAAGGAGGGTGAAACTAAGAATGAAGAATGGCTGGTCTGAACTCTCAACTCTTTGATATTTCTATCAATTTCCAGGCCTTTTGTGGGGCCAAAAAAGCAGAATTCTTAAAAAATGAGGTCACGTTTAAAACATGGACATGAATTAGCTCTTCTTGATTTGATGATTACCCTCTTCACAAGTTCACATTTTGATTGATATCTCCAATAATTAAGATAGCAAAGAATGGTGGGTGAGGCTTAGATTGAACAAATAAATTCCAGTGTACGTTTTTATACTCATAATTCAAGTGGGTCCTCCAATCCGTAGGCGCCAGATCAGCAGCAATAGTTTAGTCATCTTCCTCCCCTGCATGCAGTTGCACACTGATAACCCTTGATATTCAATAAAGATACTCATCAACTTGGCCTACAACTTCGAATTATTGTATATGAGAGAAGCCGGCTTCAACTTTTGACATTTTCACAGCAGAAGATGAAGTTCTGAGTTAGATTTTTAATTACTTGTTCTTGATTATATTTGTTTGAGATTTGACGAGATGAACATGTCGGGACATTGTTTTTCTATAAATGGGGGACATTCTGTGCTATTGTCGACAGAGTCGAGGTTTAGAGATGGACAGGGTGACTGAAGCTTCTTCGTCTTCTTCATCTTCTTCATCCTCTTCATCTTCTGCTCCTGGCTTGCCTTTGTTGTCTCTGAATCACGTCTCTTTTCTCTGCAAGTCCTTGCCCAAATCCGTCGCGTTTTATGAACAAATCTTGGGTTTTGTTCTCATCAAACGCCCTGCTTCTTTCGACTTCGAAGGAGCTTGGTATGCTCTCTCTCTCTCTCTTTCTCTCTCTCTCTCTCACACTCTCGATGATGGGTGTTTTTATGTATGAGTTGCAGGCTGTTCAACTACGGAATAGGAATTCATCTGCTGGAATCGGAGAGAGCGCCGGAGAGCGGCGGAGTGATAAACCCAAAAGACAACCACATTTCATTCCACTGCTCCGACATGGAGCTGGTGATGCAGAAGCTGGACAACCTCGGCGTCGACTACGTAACTGCTCTGGTCGAAGACGGTGGAATTCAGGTGAATCAACTGTTCTTCCACGACCCAGATGGCTACATGGTCGAGATCTGCAATTGTCAAAACCTCCCCGTTCTTCCCCTCTCCACTTGCCCTCTCAAGCCTCCGATCACCAGCGCCGCCGTCTCTCTCTCTCCTCCCGACTACTACGGTACCCCTTCTTTCTCTCTCTCTAAAGTCAAATCAAATCTAGCTGTCGTTCATATAATTATGACCCTCTGAGTTTCTTCAAATTTTTCAGGGAAACAATCAACCGGGAAGGAGCACAGGAAGAGCATGTGCTCCGGCGAGGCGGCGGCTCTGATGATGGAGATCTTGATGGTAGACATGATGAACATTTCAATCTGAAGAGCTTCCTCCTGTAGTAATGTTTATGAATCCGACAATAATCAAATTTACATTTGAGGAACATCATTCAATAATCGAAGGAGATTTTTAAGATTTATTAACAATCATCCTCAAATACATCGAAGAATCTTCAAATTGAATACAGTGTTTGATGAAAATGAGAAAGCTATTTGTGAGAATCAGAAGGATCAATATATCTCCAGATAAATCTCAAACTACTGCCCATGATGTTCATTATCACAGCCGACATCACTGGAGCCATAGCCACCATTGGCGAGCTAAAATGGGAGCTCGCTAAAACCACCCCCAACGATGAATTTTGCATCCCCACCTAATCCGACGCGTAAAAAAGGTTGATCGATCAAATAATTGCTCTTGCTTGGCATTCTAAATCTAAGAACATACCTCAATTGCTATTGCTCGCCGTTTTTGCTCTCTGAATCCGCAGATAGCTGCCAACAAGTACCTATAAACACCAACTTCCGATGAGTTTTATCGAATATTTGTGAAATTAAAGAAGCTAGATTTCGCGCACAAACACTTACCCGACAAAGAAACCAGCAAAGTGTAATAAGTGCACAGCAACAACTACGGCTTCAAGCTCTCCCGATAGTATTGCTCGAGCTCGAACCAAAGGAGAGAGATCAGAAGACAACAATTCACCGACCATGGAGGACTTGAGACGTACAACGTTTTCTGAAAAAACACAAGACAATCTCAAAAGTGAGATGCAGAAACAAATTATAAACCACTTTCTCTTTTCATGATTCAAATCAGAGACGAAGCCAAAACAGCTACAAGCGGTGCAAAGGGCGTTGTAATTTTCACAAGAGACGGAAATTGGTTTTGAATATACGAATCCAACAAGGTCGGGGCAACGACCACCTAAACAGAAATGAATTTCAGAAACCAAAAACAGAAAACCATAAACATGGATGTTATGTATTGAAAGGCAAAGTAGAAATTAAACCAACCTGAAGAGTGCTCAGGGAAAGTTTTGCAGCATCTACAGGAACATAAGCCCCAGCCAGCATCATGGTTAGAAAAGGAGTAAGAAGAACAGCTCAAAGAGTGGTGCAGACTGTCATCACTAAGGAGAGAGAAACATCTCCTTGAGCAATCAAAGTAACCTGAAATACTATTTCATTGCAAGTAAAAGTGAATGGAAGCATAATCCAAAACTACATCATTTCCAATCTCGTATCTTCAGATATACAGCCATTAATGATGTTTTCCCTTCTTGGTTTCAGTCTGAGAAGACAAGCAATCTTACCACATTAGAGGCGGTGCCGCCAAGGGCAACAGCCGAGTAAGATTAAACCCACAGAAAGAGATGGGGAAAAGCCCATAGCTTTACTTACGATAGCCCCAAAAGCCGGCATTATGGTGTACTGAGCTGCACATCCAAAAAGAATCTGATAAAAAGTATAAGAGAAGATATGAGCAGAGAAATCGAATAATGAAGGATGAAACAAGATGATATTAGTTCAGAAAGATTAGAAATTAGCTAGGATCAAATACAGGATCCATAATGCCGCTGAAGAGCTGGAATCAATGCAATGAAAAACTTACTGATAGGGGTCTCTGCTTAAACAGATTGAAAAGATCTTTAAGCTCCAAAGTGATTCCCATGGAAAGAATAATCAAGCCGAGACAGAAGCTATATGAAGCTGGGGCTCTCTGAACAAACCAATCAAAAGTGGAAGGTTTGATGCAAGCAACAATCCCTCCAACAGTCACGTAGAGAGGATAGAGGCTGGCCGCCGTCGAGATGAGGTTTTCCCAACTGGGTTTGGTCAGAGGGACAGGCGGAACCTCCGAACTCCGGCGAGTTGCTCGGAGGGTGAGTCGACAGCTGAGGGTTGTCGACGGCGAAAGAGAGAGTTTAGTGGGTGCGCAGATGGAGATATTTTGGCGGGTGAGTGGAGGTTGAAGAAAGGGACGGAGACTGAGTCTGATCATGGACATGATTCGCTCTCGGATCTAGAAATGTGAAGAAGAAGAAAAAGAAGGAGAAGAAGAAGACGCTAAACTCTTGTTATTCGCTTCTCCGTTAGCCATGGATTGAGATCTCTTTCGTTTTCAATCACTTGATGGTCCTTCTGATTTTAGCTTTATAACTTCATCATAAAAAAAACTTGATTAAAAACCCTAATCTTATATCGTCGATTTCATATCTTCAAATTACGAATATGGATGCATATAAACAATGATTCGAAATTCTTGAAGAACCCAATCTATCTCAGCAAAGCTGAAGCTGAAGTGACGCTACTCTCGAACTGTGCTCGTATTTTTGAACGATCTGGCCTTCAAGAACAGCGCGCCAGCAGCCAGTAAGGCGATAGAGCATATCAGAGCTCCAATCCAAAAGATAACCCTTAAATCGCTGGGGATGCTTCTTGGGCTCCATTGTCGTCTTGTAGAGTTGCACGGAGTGTTAAGGAGGAAACCACAAAGTTGAGGATTACCAGAGAAGGATGAAGCGTTGAACAGCTCGAACTGTCCCCATTCTGGTAGCCTTCCAGAAAAATCATTGAAGGAGAAATCAGCGACGCTGAGGCTCTTCATGCTCCCAATTGATTCCGGAATCGTTCGGTTTAAGCGATTCCTTGACAAATTCAAGTAATTGAGGCTGTGGGCGTTCGAAATTTGAGATGGAATAGGTCCAGAGAAGTTGTTCTGGCTCAAATCAAGGTACGCGAGTTGGGAAAAATCACCGATTTCTGAAGGTATATCGCCGGTGAGGGAGTTTCGACTTAGGTCAAGCCTCACCATCCGGCCAAGTTCTCCGATTGAAGGCGGAATTGGGCCGGAAAATCTGTTATTACTAAGAAGCAGTATTTGCAGTGAAGTGAAATTGGCAAGTGATAATGGCAGAGGCCCCGATAAGAAATTGTCGGAGAGATTAAGCAGGCTTGATCTGAGAGCTTTCGACGAGCTATTATCGTTCTCGGAAAGTGCGCCGGATAAAAAATTGCTCTGCAACTCTGTTAAATTCAGCTCCGGCAAGTAGAGGAACCCCTGCGGAATGCTGCCATTCAAGTAGTTGTGTCCCAATCTCACTTTGGTGAGGCTAAGGCAGCTCCTTAGGTCATCGGGGATCGGACCGGCCAAGAAGTTGTTCATGAGAATCAGTATCTTGAGCTGATTTGACGAGCACAGGCCCAAAGGGATTTCGCCTGCGATCTTGTTTGTTGATAAATCGAGCAGTTGGAGTTTACCATTTCGTCCGAGATTCTTGGGGATTACGCCGTCGAAGTTGTTCATCCATAGCCCCAGAGTTTCCAAATCATGTAAACCTGCAATAAATTCCGGTATAGATCCATGCAATTTGTTCATAAAAAGATTCAAAAGCTTGAGGTGCTTTAGATCGACGAACTCCGCTGGAATCTTTCCGGCGAGGACATTGTTAGACAGGTCTAGATTTACCAGGTTCGTCAAATTGCTTAGCTGTTTCGGAATTTCGCCGGAGAGACGATTGGTATGCAAATAGAGCGTGTTCAAAGCCTTCAAACTTCCCAACTCCGGTGGAATTTCGCCGTCCAGCTCACAGTTTGAAATATCCATATGAACTAGATTGACCAAATTCCAAAACTCCGTCGGAATACCTCCTCGGAAAACATTGAAATATCCCAAATATATTTCTCTCAAGCTCGTGAGATTGCCCAACTGAGTTGGGATTTCCCCCTCTATATCATTTCCAGCCAGAGATAGATACTCCAGCTTGTTTAAACCTCCATAGCTTTCTGGGATTCTGCCATGGAAGTAATTGCCTCCAAGATCCAAGTACTTTAGCCTCGCCAGGCTCGAAATATCCAGAGGAAGCAAATCAGTGAAATTGTTGTTGTAAGCATCCAATACTTCCAAGTTTATCAGGCCGTAGTAGTTCCAATTTAGGCCGCTGCTGAACTGGTTGTTTGAGATATTCAGAAATCGAAGATTAGTTAAGTTGTCCACTCGAATTCCTCCATCGAAGTTATTGTTCGCCACAGAGAGATTGGTGAGCATGTTGAGCCTCGAAATCACTAGCGAAACAGAGCCAGAGAGACCCAAATCCGTCAAGTCCAGCAGCACAACTCGTCCTTGAGAGCATTGAATCCGATCCCAAGAACAGCCCGAGCTTAGATTCGCAGCATTCCAAGCCTCCAAGGCCGGAACAGAGAATTCGAATCCCTCCTTCAAACTGAGTAGAACTTCAAAATCACTGACCGAAGACTGGGAAGAAGACGTACCCAGAATAGAAAATACTGATAACACGAGGAAAAAAAGCATGATTTCTGGAGGAGCAAAAGACAAAAGGATTTAAGCTCTCTCTCTCTATCTCTCTCTGCAGATATGACTTTCCATGAAAGAGAAGGCCAAGAGAATGCGACAAACTTCAAGTAAAGTTCGGGCTTCAAGAATCTAGCATCTTCACTGAAAGAAATAACCTTCAAATCCACAGGTAAGAAACCAATCCCCCCTTTTTTTTATTTCTCCTCTTTATCTGTCAATGGCATGGATTGAACTCAGATAACCGAAAAAGCAGCGTTCTTTAGTTTCGAATAGATGAAAATCAAACTCCATGATCCGGGTTTCTGCCGAATTATCATTCTCAGCATCACAAGTTCAAACACATAATCATGGAGGTAGAGAAAGTAGAACATTTAATAATCATGAAAAGTTTCTGTGACTGATGTGATGATTATGAATCGTAGATTCGAAGGAGAGGCATTGGCATCATAACTCAGATTGATCCACATACTACTGTCTTCCATGGTGCTTTTCAAGTGCTTAGAAGTGGGCGTGGAATTGATGGAACGAAACCCAGGTAGCTTTTTGGAAGAAAAGAAGCCGTGGGAGATCCTTCTTGCTGCTTCTCTATCTCTTCTCGCCCACACACGGATCTGAAAACAGTGATTTGGTGTTCAGCTGCTGACAGAGGCAAGCAGAGTTTAGCATTTGAGGTGGGTCTTTGTGGGTGCAGAGTGAGCCGAGCTGGTCTGATTTGTGACGTAAAATGCAGGGTCTGTGTCTTGTGTCATTGTCGGCCGATGAGTGTATGAATTTTGGTCGTTTCCAATGATTATTCCTCCCTCCCCTGTAATTTACATTTTTGAAATCCATGAAATTCATGTCCGGTTACAGTGAAAAAGCTAGAATCCAAGAAGGCTCTTGCGTCTTCTTCTTCTCAGATCTCGTTTTCTCTCTCTTTCCTCCTCCATCCTCGTCTTCAACGGGCGACCACGGCGGCGCAGCCTGGTCATGGACTCTGCAGTATCTTTCCGAAGAAGAAGACGATCTTCTCATTGAAGCTGAAAAAGCTCTCTTCACTGCACCCTGGATCACGGCAGTTGCAGAGGGGCTGTTCCTGCATCTCTATTCTTTTTCTTCTTCTCCCTGGAGACGGGACAGCCGGGAGGCACGTTCTCCTGCGGCGGAGTTGACGGCTGCAATGGACTTAGAGGGTTGATCGAAGAAGAAGGAGAGATCAGAGAAATCAACGGTTGTCCACGATTTTTTGTGGCGATTTTAACCAATTTTCGAGTTAATATTGTTTTATCTGCAATTTGATTTTCATGGTTTTTTTTATCTGCAATACTTTGAAAAGGGCGAGAGAGACAACTCAGAAATGCGACAAAATCAAGAGCATATTAGACACTAAACATAGAATTCCAATAAATAATTTTTCGGTCACGGAGAAGGTAGATCGTGCTGATGGGCAGGCCAACTAATCCCTTCCCTCGGCAGCGGAGCGGGCTGAGCAATGAATGTGGGATACTCCTGCCCCGGCATCAAAACCGACACCTCCGATGCGTATCTATCTGACACCTGGCATTTCAATCCCGTTACATCTCGAGATTCTAATCTTAATTCTTGATGTTAAAGACTATAAATTAGATTGTTTACCATTTGGGTACTTCCGAGTTTCTCCATAGATTCCAACTCTGGAGAATCTTCGGATCCGTTGGTGGCCGAGGAGAATGATGTTGGTCGGAAAAGGTGTTCGAAAATGGCCATGATGAGGAACATTGATATCAAGATTGCAGTGGCCACAAACCCGAATGAAAGGGCGTCCATTGATGCGCCGAAGCTCTTCCACTGGCCGACCCCTGATTTCGATCTTGAATCCAAACTCAAGTAAGTGCTCCATTGCCTGGATGGTTCAGCGCCACTCTCGTTCATCGTTTAATCAATCTTCTCCTTTCCAATATGGAATTCGATCCAAATTACAGGAACAATCACTAGAGCAATACCAACAGGTGAGAAAAACAAAACATAAACAACTGAAAAACATGAAACATTTCAAAAAACCAGATGATCATCTCTGAGAACTAACCTGTTCAGATGAGTTAGTTAAGGTTTTTAATCAAGGTTTTGAAGACGAAGAAGAAGAAGAAAAAGACCTTCCAATCCTAGAGCTCACCCACCCTTCTCAAAAGCATTACTGGAGAATTGAGTTGAACCCAGCTAAGCTTTATTCTCATATAAAATGAAAAAGACAAAGTTACATGATAATCTAGGAACACTGATCTATCATTCTAAGTGAACAAGGCCCTTCTTGTCTCGAAGAAAACTATTTGTTCTTTTTTTAAAAAGTCGTCTCTCTAAATAGTCGCCTGGTTTCAGTCACGATTTTGATTGATTTTCTAAAAAGACATGAATTTCGATGCAATTATCACCCGATTTAGCTTTTTCATTTTTCCCTACTATGATTACTACCACCGCCCAATCTCAAATACACACCATGCTGAAAACGAACCCGAAACAACCGAAGAACCTAAATTTATGTGAAAAACTTTAAGGTAAACAACTATTGGGAAAGAAGAAATTCACTATGATCCAATGAAGGTATACCATGATTCCGTGCTTCAAACAACAATTTAAGAATAACTTAGAAACTCTTATATTGAACACGAATCAACTTATCCCAACTAGAATTCGAATCAAATCAAATTCTAGCTCAAAATAAATTAATAAAATATTTTTCAGAGAATGTAATCCAACGGTAAAACAACTTATTCTAGTTTTATGTTCAACAAAGTGTCAACGAAAGCATATTTGTCTTGAAAACCTTAGCTAGCTATTCTTAGCCCCTGTCGGACCTTTAATCGTGAGAAAGGTAGCAATATCTCACACAAATCTGATAAAACTAGACAAAAAATAAAATAAGAAAAAGGGCAAATGAAAAGCTGCCCAATGATCTTATAATAAGACTAAAAAGCTGATTTCAAGGCAATAACAAAGAATATATATTTGTTCAAAACAAGCAAACACAACCATACAAGCACCACCTGTTATAAGACAGTAGAAGGAAAAGATGGGTATTGAGAAGACCTTTCAGCTATACAGTACCTGATCGTTCATGATTCAGCAGAAGAGAGAATTTGGTGGGTGCCACGGAAGAAAAGGGCCTGCAAAGAGTTTGAACTAGATTGCAATAATTCTCTCTCTCACTCCCATTACCGCTCCCTGTCTTTTCTCTTCCATGCATAATCAAGAGATAAAAATACAGTATAATCAATCAAGGAGAAGATTAGGGTTCTTGAGAGAAAGATGGGTTTTCCAGAATTCCTTGATTAAGAATGATTGAAAGGCACTCCACAACAACCCAAACAAAAAGTTAAAAAGGAAATTAGGGCAACCAACATCCTTGTCATGTAAAATTAGCTAATTTCTGTAATTTTGTGTCAAATCGAGAGCACAGATTTTCAATTAACGCATGATAGTCATCAATAGAAAAAGAAAACACAATGAAGAAGACGTTGAAAATATAAATAAATCCCATCCGCCCCTTTTTCCTTTTTTTCTCCGAATCGAATCTCCCACTACAAGCAAGCTATTGGCTCGCTTCAAAAGGTAAAAGAAGGATGATTTCTTGGTTGTATCGCGGTTTCGCTCAAAAAAGGTGAAAATTTTGCAATGCAAAAGAAGAACGAGACAGTGAAACGATGATCATCAACAGAGCCCAAAGGGGAGACTAAATCGGAAGTAGGAAACAATTGCTTCAACCAATTTTATTTTATTATTTAATTGTATAATATATGTCTCGTTGGTAAGTAATCTTGTTAAACTTACTTGAAAAATTAATTTTTCAAAGTTATCAAGACATTTCAAGTTGCAAAGATATATTTTTCAAAAAGTTAATTTTCAAGTTTACAACATCGTTCTAAATTTCCACAACAGGCTGCAAAATAGATAGTTTTCCGAAATTCTCGATCTTTCTGCGACATTTTCAATGACACTCTACCAACATTGGATTCTTGTCTTAAAGAGAGAAAAATCACAAAAGTTTGCACAAAATCTAATTTAAATTAATAATTTTCTTGAAAACAAAATCTCATAAATATAGTGTGACTTACTAAAAGTATAAATTTTAGATTTTAAAATTTCACGTAGTCATTGAAAAAAGTTGCAACTTGTACCCAAAAGACAAATTTCCTTTTGAGTACAACCCACGTCTCGGCCCGACAGTTTGTGAGATGGTTAAATCACAGTGACTCAGCGGCCCAGAAATAAGAGGTCTTTACTTGATATCTCAAGGAACTACCTCAACATTGAGAGTAACAACTCTCACACTATGACAGCGAAGACGTCAAACTTAAGCTCTTGTACTCAATTTACCATCTCTGAGCTAACTGAGTTATGCTAGTGTGGGCAAAAATAAAATTGCAACTGTGCAACATAATACAAGATGTTACTCTCTTCATTTTCTGCCATCATGTTGAAATATTTATTCGAGCTTAAATGATAAATCATGTCACTTGTGAAGTAAAATTAGAACTGAAAAATAAATATAAGATTAACCAAACAGAATATCACTACCACCAAATCAAACGGATTTCCAAAATCAGTCTTCTTCAACGTTAAAGTAATTGAATCTTAAATTAAGTATAATCCATAACGACCAAAAAACAAGCATAAATAATGGTACCAACATAAGTTGTACTTGTACCGTTGACACAAACAAAAAACAAAACAAAAATGAAACCAATCTAAACAAACAAAAGCTAGAGCTTCTTTGAAAAGGCGCAGGCAACTTACGGATTACTTGAAACATTTGGCATCCAAAAGAGCCTCACCCTCAAATGGCTCATGATCTTCGATCATCTGGCTGGCTCGCTCTTTCTGGGCTTCGTCGGAGATATCCACCTTGGTCCACTCGTAAAGTTCCATATCGTAGCACTCATCGATCACGAATTGAGGTATCTCTTTGCCGCGGAAAAGCCATAGCCCTTTCACTTTAAATGGAGCTTCTGACCCTATCACGAGCATCTTCCCAAATGCGTACTTCCGGGCTAGATCCATGCGTTGCAGAAATCCACCAACTTTGTTAAGCGTTACGAATGAAACAGTATTCTCGTCATTGTACTTGTAATCACAGAACCAAAGAGAATAACCCTCTGGATCATACATGTCCCAGAAGCCTGCATTGTAAAAGAAAATAGTGTAATCTCAGAAAAATAGTAAACTGTGATCTAATGATACCTTTGATATTGACCTACCTTTAACAGCAACCTCACGAAAGTTGGTCTTTGTGTTAGAGTAAAGCCGTTTCCATTCATCTAGAATCATTGGACTGGGAGGCAATAGATCGAGGGGATTTTTGGGTTTTGGTTTTGGCGCCTCTTCTTCTTCACTAGCTTCCACCTTGGGCTTTTCTTTTGGCTCTTCTTTCTTAACTTCTTTCTTTCGCTCATCCTTGAGCTTTGGCTTAACAGCTTCTTTAGGTTGGGAAGGCATTTTCGCAGATTGAATTGGTGGAACAGACTCAGTTTGCTTAACTTCACCAATTATCTTTTTGAAGTTAGGTTGATTGACCAAGGTCCAGAAGTATCTCTCAACGTGCGGGAACTCAGAGGTAAAGCTCTTGGTCATCAACTGAGTGAAACCCAAATACAAGTTACATGTCATTATGATGTCAGCCAGCGTCACAGAGTTCCCTACAAGATATGTGTTTGACGCCAAGTGAACGTTCAAAGCACCCAACGCTCTCTTCAAAGCAGTAATAGCAGCTTCTTCAACCTTCAAAAACAAAAAAAAGCATAAGAAACAAAAATCACCGCACATTCATCATACACAGTAATTAGTAAAAAATCATCTAAGTTTTAACCATTGAATCAAACAAGCTTGTTAAGAATGTCATCCAAGCAATTCAACCACTAAGTTAATGAAGAAGAAATTTCACTTCACAGGAATCAAATGGTGTCTTCTGCATAGATAAAAAAACATTGCCAAAAACACCAGAAACTTACATGACAAAAATTAACGCATTTACCATTAACGTTTCTCTTACTTTTAACTGAAACATACTGAACGAGAAATAAACTCACAGGAGGTAGGTAAGCAGCGAAACCCCTTCTTGGTCTAAACCAAGTCAGAGTATGCACATCAATCTCTAATGATGCAAAATCAATCCACTGTTCAACATGGCCCTGGATAACAAATGAAAAATGTCAAGAACAATAATAATCAGATCATAAGAACTGATGGTGTCTTCATTTTTAGTTAGAAGAGTGGTGAAGTATAAATGGATAGAATTTGAAAATAACAGGGGATGATAGGTTAAGAAAGGAAAAAAAATAAAAAAAAATGAAAAAATAATCTCACATAATCAATAGAAGAAGAGCCAAATAGATTGGATCCGGTCTTCAAGTGAGAAACTGCAGGAGCAACGAAATAAATAATAATAATAATACTCATTATAACGATGACATGAGGAAACATCATCTCCATTCCAAATTTTCTATCAAACAAAAAAGCCAAGCAGATGTACCATATCGAGCGATGGCATTGCTCTCAAATATGGAACCATCAGGAGTCTCCAGCACAGGGACCTAATTAATGAGAGAGATCTTTCAAAATGTAAGTGATTCTCAGCAAAAAAATTATCGCATAGTGAACTAAACAAACGTCATCCTACCTTCCCAATAGGATTCATTCTAATAAATTCTGGAGTCTTATTTGAAACACCCATCTCAAAATTTGAGGCGAGTTCAACTTGAACCCCAACATACTCGGCAGCAATGAGGGTCTTAAAACTATTTTTGTTTGTCTTTCCTGCATGCAAGACCTGCAAAAGATTTAAACTATAAAATTAACCTAGAAGGCTACACTTAGAAGATACATAAACTCCAAAATTATAAACTGCTAGTCTGCTAAAAGGTTGTCGAATATCTACATAGTGGCAGAATAAACTCAACTATGGAGCGTATTGTAACTTTATCTAATTGCAAGGAAATAAACCTTCCAGAAAAAAAAAAGAGAATGCTAATCTGTGATCGAATTTAAGTACGATTATCAACCAAGCGAACCAGTCAAAGAACAAACTCCATTCTAAATTACATATTAGATCACGCATTAAAAGTACAAAATGTGATGAATTAAAAAGGAAAATTTCAACACCTATTTAAAAATAAACAGGACTAAAACATTAAAAAATATTGAAAGGACATAGAGACAAAACTTACTAGGGCCATTGCTTGTCCGAAAAAAACTTTTCGCTCCGATACCAGATCTGTAAACAAAGCACACAATTTCCGATATAAGAAAACATGAAAATGGGAAAGAACATTTACAAAGCTTAAATCCGACAGTTGGAATAGGAACTAAATTCGTAAAAGAAAACCGGATAGAGAAGAGAGAGTAGAGAGACCTGCGAGGCTGAATGTTTTCCGCAAGCTAGTGGCGCGACACAGAAAGAAAGAGATGAGAGCCCGATGATGAAAGTAGGGTTTTTAGAGGACGCCTCGCATGGATGGGGTCGTCGTTATGGGCCTTTACCCGACGTTGATGAGGAATAATATATTTATTAATATGGGGACATTTATGTCCACTGGAATATAGAATGAGGGTAATATGGGGAATCAATATCCACACCACCTTCAATTTTGGTTCAGTGTGAAATCGATGGAGATATGATATGCTATGAATAAAAGAAGACGAAGGAGATGGCGAGGAGAGCGGACAAGGAGAGCGATTACTCGTTCAAAGTTGTTTTGGTCGGCGATTCTGGTGTCCGTAAATCTAACCTCCTTTCCCGATTCACTCGCAATGAGTTCTGCTAGGAGTCTAAGTCCACCATTGGTGTTGAATTTGCCACTCGCACTCTTCAGGTTCCTTTCTATCTCTTTCACACCTTTTTTTTTATCCTTCTTTCGATTTTCATTCCTGATTTTCTCCCGATTGCTCTGGATTCGGTATCGTTCTACTCAATTCTCGATGTGTCATTTTTCTTTTCTCTGTTTTTAGGTGTTATGGTCATGAAATCTCTGTATTCGATCCGTTTGCGTGGTGAATTTTCGATTATGGAATCATTTTATATTAGGTCTGGATCATTCGTTACTGGTTTTAACTTTTTTGGGGAATTAGAGTAATTATCTCTATGCAATGATCGGCAACCGCCTAATAAACGATTCTGTCGGAGATATGCCGAATAATCAGTAAGAAAACACTCTCAACGGATGAGCCAGTGGCTGCTGGGATTCAGGAAGGGAAAACTATTGTAGTTGGAGGGTCGGAGCCCGATACGAAGAAGACTTGCTGTTCTTCCTAGTTTACTCAGAGGTTATCTTTCCCACGACCCATCTTTTCTTTTCTTTTCTTTTTTTGGATTGCATATTCCTCGAAATTTTCAAACTTCGATTCTGTTTCATTGTCAAGATTCATCACAATTTGTTTGTTGGGGTTGCTGCTATATGAAATATAATTCATGAATGATCTAGTGATTCCTGTTTAACAATCTAATTACAGGGGCTGCATATGCATGCCTATTTTGTCTGTAAGAATGGAATGTTTGGTGGCAATACCATGGCTATATAGATTGAGCTTTCTCCTGTTCTTCGTACCCCTCCAATCTAAACTTCCAAATTATCTGAATTACATGATGGAGAAACTGATTACCTTTTAACAATTAGTGAATTCATTGTAATAGCCGACATAGCTTACTAGACACAATCTGCAGTTTGATGATATTCCCATCCAACTCTAAAATTCTAATTTTTCTCAAATTACAACAGATAATGCTTGCAGAATCAACACCTATGGTGCTTTTATAGCTGTCCAAGAAGAACGGAATTCGCACTCGCACCAAAACTCGGGAGCAAGCAGAACTTTCCCTCAGAGGAGCCACTCATTCGCTAACGTATGAACACGCAATCGCCTCCCGGAAGAACGAAAAAAAGAACAAGAGAAGAAAGAATGGTTTGATTACTTACATTCTACTAATTTAGCAAAATTCATATCGTTTAAACACTAATAGTATGACGAAGAGAGAAGAATGAAAGAGATTGGAATTTAGAAAATTGAATTTCTCAATAGGAGAAAAAATAAAATATATAAGAAAGAATAATTTATAAATTCTGGTAATCTTTTTCTTTCATTTAGTCACTATTTTTAATAAAAGTAACATAAATAATATTAAAAACAAAATTAAATAAATAATAACTCTTACACTATTTATTTCTAACAACTCTCATAATAATTTTTTGATATTTCATTGTTAAAACGATCATAACTTCTTTCAAAATATTTGGAATGATTTGAAACTTGAATAAATGAAAACTAGACATTTGAAGCATAGAAATTCATAGGTCACATGTTAAATTTGGTGACTGTTTGTTCTTACAAAAGTCAATTAAAATCTTATATAAACAAATTAATAAATTTTTATTACTATTTATTAATTGAGTTTAATACTTAACAAAGAATAACTTTATCTTCGATTTAGTTCGGCTTTCACTAGACCCTCAAAATCAGCGTGAACCAGTTTTGCCCGAGCCACACGGTTCGCCAGTGCTGGTTCTGCCCAGCCAGACAACTCTTTGTAGGCTATCTTCTTGGCAACTGTACTCGTTGCCAGTTAGCTACAGAGGCTGGCGGCTATGTTTTGAGCTAGTTGAAAACGACAAATATGGATTGAGATTTGCACAGAAAACACGTGGCATCAAAAGTCCCTCTCATATTCACATATTATTTGGTATTTATTAAATTTAAAATTGTGAAGTTGATGGCAATGCGAGTAAGTGGACACCCTCTAGGCACGTTGTTTTAATAAACTACATCCTAGTCCCCAAAATTCAAGGGCCAAGGGCTAGTGCATTTACAATAGTAATAAGTCAACCGTTGACTTCATCTTTAAAAATGAATAAATAATAATTTTATTATATTATTATATCTTCTTAAATGATTATATATTCTTAGCTTACATGTCATAGATTTATTAGAGCAATTAAATTGTATTTTATGTAGAAATTTAATAATTATTTATTGTATTTATTGAATTATTAATATAATAAAATAAAATAAAACACGTGGAGATGATTGGACATGGGCTGAGCATCCAATCCATGGTGTGGAAGCGGATTTCTTATTCTTTTCGAAGACGCAACGCATATGAATTATGGAGGAGGAATTTAAAGACCCGGCGAGGAAGGAGGAAGAACGTGCGTAAGACGAAGGAACATGCATCTCTCCCTCTCTCTCTCTCTCTCTCAAACCAGTTAATGGATAGTCTCTCTCTCTCTCTCTCCTCCCTTTCTCTCTCTAAAGCCAGTTACCCAGAGAGATGGATAATCATTATTTACTCTTTTCACTGCAATCGACGATCAAACTCAAACAACCACCCTCCTAACTCTACTGCAAGTTATTTACTCTCTCTCTAGATTGCAGGAAGCAGAGAAGACTTTCTCTCTCTAACGGGTTTTTATATTACATTGATTAGATGAGTTGAGCTCTGCCTCTGCCCAGTTGCTGAATCTAAGGTTTGTTTGAATCAGCAGCTTTCTTCTTCTTCTTCTTGCTTTCTTTCCACGACTTTTTTCATTCCTTGCTTCGCTTCTGGACTTTCTTTTGTCAATTCATTATCGTCCCCACCACAAATATCCACCGTTCAAAGCTACTTTTCGTTTGGCCAAGTTCTTTGATTTGTTTTTTCATTCATGGCAGGATATTTTGCTGGAGAACTATGAAGGCGTCTCTAAGTTTTGGTTTTGTAAGCTCTCTCTCTCTCTATTGGCTTTCTCTCTCTCTCTTTCTCATGCTAGATAGAGCACTCCCTCATGGTGTTTGAGAACAGTTGTCTCATCTTGTTTTTATTTTTATCGAGCAACTGCTTTCTTAATAATATGATTCAAGTATGCTATTTTCGTCAGTGTTCAAGATCCCTCCTCTGCTCTTCGTTCATCGCTGCCACTTTGGTTGCTGGAGCATTCTTCTTTACCGGTTCATTCTTTCAAGTATGCATTCTCCAATCCAACACCAAAAAAACAACATTAATTCTTCAGAAAATTTCCCAAATTCTACTGCTGTTCTTTCGATCTACTCATAATGTTTCGAACAATTACGTGCAGAGATACACTGGATGGGAAGTGATTCAAGATATGCAGAGTAGAAATTCTAATCCATGCAAGGTTTAATTTTGCTTCTTCAACTTGGCAATGTTTCTTTAATGGCCACACTTTGGAAAGTTGTCCCATTTGGTTTTATAAAATCCAAACTTTCAGGATCGATGCAGACCGTCATGGCGCGATTCTTTACCTGCCGGGATCGTCGCCGCATCTACCGATTTAGAGATGCGGCCCCTTTGGGGCGATAATACCTCTAATGTATAATTTCTTCGAAGATGCATACATTTTTACTTGCTTCCTTATTTTCTACGAAGAAATTCTTATTTTGCATCGTTGAGAAGTTAGAATAACTCCGCGAATTCGAAGAATCTGCTAGCAATTGCCGTTGGAATCGGTCAAAAAGACATAGTTAACAAGATAGTGAGTAAGGTGTTGATCTACTCCTCTAGTTTTTCTTATTTTTTCGGACACTTAATTTTCGATCTATAGCGTTTACTTTAATGTCGCAGTTTCTTTCGAGTGATTTCGCGGTCATGTTATTTCACTATGATGGTGTCATGGACAAATGGAAGGAATTTGCTTGGACCGATAGTGTCGTCCACGTCTCGTCGATGAATCAAACGAAATGGTAAAAATCGTGATTAGTTTTTTGTTCGAACAATTCTCTTCCAAGATGTCGATTTTTCTTATTCGAATCGTTGGTTATGAAGGTGGTTTGCTAAGCGATTCTTGCATCCGGATGTAGTTTCTCGATACGATTTTATATTTCTCTGGGATGAAGATCTTGGAGTTGAAAATTTTGATCCAAATAGGTAAAGCTAGATCTTTTTCTTGTGCTTGAAATTTCAATGTTTTTCTTCGTTGGTTCGGTTGATTTATCGTGTCATATAACTTTTAAGATATCTATCCATCGTCAAAGAAGAGGGTCTTGAGATTTCACAGCCTGCACTCGATCCTGCAAAGTCGAAGGTTCACCAATCGCTCACGGCACGGAACAGTAGATCGAAAGTGCACAGGTTAATCTTAAAATTGCCACCATCGAATTTCTTTCTTTAAGCTGTATAAACAGAGTTCTAATTTTTGTTTTTTGATTTTTTATTCATACAAGCAGAAGGTACTTCAAGTTAAAAGGAAGTGGAAAGTGCGATTATCGAAGCACAGCTCCTCCATGCGTCGGGTATGCAACGATTACAAATTTGGTTCGGTTGCTTTATAATTCGATGCCGTCTTTTGTTTCGGGTTGCTGACGAAATAATCAAAAATGGGAAATCAGATGGGTTGAAATGATGGCACCTGTGTTCTCTTGGCGAGCATGGAGATGTTCTTGGTACATGATTCAGGTATGGAACTAAGATCAACAGCCAAGAACAGTTTTTTTTTATTTCAAAATTTGTTTTATGATCATCCATTCCTTCTTGTTTTGGCTTACAGAATGATCTTGTTCATGCATGGGGACTCGACCGGCAGCTCGGTTACTGCGCTCAAGTAAGTAATTTTGCTATCTTCTGACCCGATTTGTGCATATAAAGTATCGGATTTAGATCGTTTTGGTGTTTTTTTTGTCTTCAAGGGCGATCGAACAAAAAATGTAGGCGTGGTCGATTCGGAATACATTGTTCATCTCGGCCTTCCCACACTAGGGACCCCGGAGGCCCCCGAGGCAAGTTTGTAATTATTATGTCGTGAATTGTGTTTGATATGTATCGTTTTAATTCTTCTGGTTAAATGAAATGCAGTCGATGAATAATGTGCCGGCTCCGTCTCCTCGGAACTCTGCATCGGACAATCGAGAGGCATCGGTATGGCATTCTACTAAAGGATAAATATTGTTTTTTTTTAATATTGATTTGTCTGCCTGCAGAGAGCTGCACATTCACACTCACCAAAAGATGGGACAAGATCTAAAGTAAGAGCCTTAACTCTCCTTCCAAATGCATGCTCTCTTTGGGGTTAAAACCAGACAATAACTATAAATCAGACTAAAATTATTAATTTTAATTTTTAAAAAATCGTGATTTATGCGTCGATGTCGATTTTTAAGAGTAAAAAATCGCGAAACCAAGACCGGGAGTCAAAAAAGTTCTAAAATGGAATGAAACTGACCTAAACCCTAATAAAATACGATATAAATCCTAAAATTGATTATAAAATCGTTCAATTAATTAAAACTCGACCCAAATATAATAAAAAATATATATTTTATTGTTATATTTTAATTTTTTAAAAATATACAATAAAACTTGATTAAAACTGAAACATAACTTGAACCATTAATTCAGTTCTAAAAATTTAAAACGATGAATTTTGATTCTTATTTTATTTCAAAATAAAAATAATCGGACCAGCCCGTGGTCATCCCTATTAGACTTAGACGGTAAGTTTGTGGCGTGCAGGTGCGGGCGCAAGCTTCAACGGACATGCAGATATTCAACGAGCGATGGAAGAACGCGGTCGAGGAGGACAAGTGCTGGATCGATCCTTTCATATGATTCGCTCGTAAGAACTTCGTCGAAGCAATGAAACAAAGAGGGGACAGGAGCTGACGAGGTTTGGCATTGGTTTTTTAAGAGCGAAGAAAACTAGTTCAGAATCGGATCGGATCATGTGGTCCTGTTTGATCCCGATCGGTTTGACTTATTCGAGGAACCCGACCATTGTCACGAGGCTCCTAGAATCGCGATCTCATCGCGATTCTGTGTCCTTTTCTCTCAAGTCTAGAGAAAGTTTTGTAATCCTCAGCTTGTCTTTATTGCTTCAATTTACAAAAACGCACGAACAAAGAGATTGAAACGTAGTCCCTGTTTTGCGGTTCTGTAAATCGTAGTACCGGAACAGCCCCCCGCCGAGGTTTTTGATTACATTTACAGGGGAAGAAATGGAGGCACGAGACGGAGGAGGTCGATAATGTCCGATGAAAAAAAGTGATTTTTTTTGTCGTTTCGTCTTCTGTCTGAATCTGAATTTAAAACAGTAATGATTTTTATTTGTGGGCCGTGTGGAACTCGGGCTCCCAGCGAAGAACATGAATGATTTCGTCGTTATCCGCGTTAATGGTTAATCAAGTTTCCTCCATCGACGCCCTCCTCTCCTCTGCTTTTCCCCTTCCCAATTATAAACCCAATTTCACATTTTTCTTCACCGCACCTTTTCTTCTTCTTCTTCTCTGGTTTCCCCAGATTCTCTGCATTTTTGCTACGCCAATCCGAAACCCGCGATACCCTTTTTCGCATCGGGCTTGAAATTATTCAAATGGAAGAGCTTTTGATTGAAATCGCTAAGGTGGTGGTTCGAATACAGACGCATATATGACTGATCGTTGCGCGATGGATCGGGCGATGGAAAATGATATTCAGATCGAGGGATTTGATAGGAATGGCTCTGGAGTTTCGGAGGATAAAGACTCTGTCACGCCCAAGATGAAGGAGCCTCTCCTTACTAAAGCTAATAGGATCAACACTACCTCTCAACTTGCCATTGTTGGCGCCATTGTTTGCCCCATCGAAAGTCTTGACTACGAGTACGTCTTTCTTAACGCGAGGCATTCCTTTGTTTCTTCATTTTTCTTTGTTTACCATTTCTTCATATTCCTTCTACGTGATTCTCTGATCCAATGAACGCTTGCTTTTTGTCGGAATTCGGACTCAAACACAATATTTTGCTGTTTGAAATTTCACATGCTCTGTTTTCCACTTTATATGTCGTGTTTGATTCGCCGATTGTCAATATAAGACCCTGATATTGTGGTTTCTGATAACCGTGCCTATTGTCTGTTGAAAAGATATCAGCTCTTGAAAAAGGAACATTGCCTTGAAATTTTCAGCCTCGGAAATTGAAGCTTTTCTTTGCAAAATGTGTTGATTAGTATTTCTACCCTTTTTAGTCCGTTCCTTTTCAATGTTTTAGGATAGCCGATAACGATCAATTCAAGCAGGACTGGATATCAAGAACAAAGACACAGATTTTTCAGTATGTGGTCCTCAAATGGACCCTTGCCCTGCTGATTGGTCTAGGCACTGGCCTTGTTGGCTTCTTCAAGAACCTTGCCGTTGAAAACATAGCTGGGTTCAAACTTCTACTCAGCAACAACCTCATGCTTCAGAACAAGTAAGCCTCATTGCATCGCCAAATCAGTAATTTGGTGTCATTCTAGGATCTATTTCTAGCTTATCATATTATATCTATCTGTCATTTGGTGCCTTGATATACTCATCTTTATCAGCTGCATTCTTTTATGTAATTCTTTTATTGAACAAATTGGACGTGACAGATTTTTGGTTCCATATTCGGTGTTGCTGCTGGATTTATGTTATCGTTTTATGCAAAGGCCTCCGATTGTCGGGATCCTTATCCGGCACGACTTCATGCCGGAGAACGTGTTAGGATTTTACCCACATTTCAAGCCTCGTAAGCTGTAGAAAGCTGTAGAAGAAGAAGGAGCAAGGAAGCCATTGGTTATGTTCTTATTTGTTTTTTATTTCAATTCCACTGTCTTATTTGGAAAGAAAGGGCAATGGAGGAGGGACTGGACCTGTTCTATTGGTTGCTTGCAGGCCTCAGCTTCCTTAACTTCCTCGCTTATCTCTTCTGCTCTTCCTGCCTGTTTACCACATCAAAAGAGAGTCCTATAAGCTTCCCTTCCTCAAAGACTATGGCGGATGATAGTATCCCTTAAGAGGGTATATCATGCATGTTATGTAAAGAAAATTGTACACATCAAAGAAGGGTTTCTACTAGAAATTAAGACGATATCAAAAGTGTGACCGAAGAAGTAATCGTTGGAAGCATTTACGAGAAGGGTTTGGCAACACCAATTGATGAAAGCATCTTCTCGGCTTTTATTCATCGATCATAGGCAGCGGGACGAAAAGGGAAAATGACAGCGGAGATTCAGGTAAGCGCTTTGTTTGCCTGAAAGGTACTTTTAGAGAAGATCTAAAAACATAATTGATGGGATCTATGCACGATGAACACAATGAAATATGCATCACTAAAGTTAAAAGCCAAAAGAGAAAGTGCAGTATAGAGAAAGATGAGGTAATAAAAAGAAATCAATCTAAACAAAAAGAAGAATAAAATAGCAGGAGAGTCAAAACCATCGACTAATAAAAGGTATTTTAATTTATCATCTCCATTAATACTTCTTGGAAGACCTTGCTTCATCACTCTTAACTCCTCCAGAACGGAATAATACTTTTCTGACAGTGTTGGAGATTTACTATTTTTGAATTCAATTCTGCAATCTGTACCACTGCATGATTTACCTACCAACATAAGCAAATGAAAAATTCGGCCATTAAGTTCATCCAGCTATGTATGTCCGTTTAAGAATATGATGCCGTGAATTCCCGGAAACTCATCCTTTGAGATTAACTAGAAGCAGCAGGTTCTTCAACACTTTGACCTATATGATCGGCTTTCGCATTATCCTAAGAACCCGACAAAAATCCTAAGAACCCGACAAAAACGAAAACTGACCCAAGGTCACCGACCAACCAGGAAAGCCCGGATTGGTGGCTGGGACGCGGTTTGATAATGGTCATACCTGATGACCATCGTTCAAAACTGACTGAAACAAGCACAGTACGCAAATAACCAACGAAAGAAATTAGGCAAACATTGCAAAGGAAAGACCTCCTTATATAGCTTTGAGAGCATCTCCGGCCGAGAAACAATTACAGCTGCTAAGCATTTCGCAGTTATTCTGACGAACTTTCCGGCTGAAATCTCCATCGTCGGTACTCGGTACATCGATTTACACTCTCCCTGGAAGATCACATGAGATAATTGTCATCAATGCGACCGAAATTGAAATGAGAAGGATCGTAAGATGAAAAGCGCCAAAGGGGAAATGGAACAGACGAAATCGAACTCCGAAGAATCAAGCGATCAGAGAAAAGGAGAAGCGAAATACTTGAATCGTGGAAATGGTAGAGAAGACGAGAGCCGCTTGGCTTGGCTGCCCGTTGCCCTTCTTCCTCTTTTATCACTGCGTGTGGGGTTCTTAATTAAACACGATTAAAGAATTAATTTTGATTATCACACTAATCACATTCCGTGAAGGTATAAATAATCTACGCTCTTAAATGAAGGGCCTAGAGCCTCCTCTCTTTCGATATTACCAAAGCTTCTCGATTCCTCTCTCCGTCTCTCTCGATTTTGTTTCCCTTATTTGTACGAGCTTCAGATCTCTCGTCATTCTGATTCTCATTCGCATTTTTGAATTTGGATCCGTCTGAAACTCCTCGTTTCAAAGTTTCATTTCCATATTCTATGGCTCCGATTAAGCTGAAGCAGTCTCCGAATTCAGCGGCGCAAACAATTGTGAATTCTCAGGATTCTCGCTTTCTTGTACGAGAAACTCTGCGTATAAGCGCTACCTTGGCTTCAGCTCCTGCTGATTCCCTGCATCAAACTACTTCCTTGAATTTATCAGATACTCAGAAGTTTGGCCTCCTCGATGATCAATTTCTCGATTCCAGCTTTAAGTTGATCTGCTGTGAGGAACTAGACGGCCGCAGATGGAAGTACGTTTCTGATCACGACTCGTCTGGTAGGTTCAAGAAGGGTTCTATGAGAGCCATCAGCTTGGAGTCCCCACAAGCTCCTCTTGATGTTAGTTTCAATTTCTTTTCTTCTTATGACTTTGATGGTGAAATTCTTACAAAGATTCAAGTATATTTGATAGTTGAAGAATTAGTACGAATTACACATATAATTGTGTTCATGAAGCATACATGAGAAATATAGCAGCTTCATATACTGCAGTTCAGTCAATCATGAAAATTATATCCCAGCTGTTTTGTCCATAATTATGTGTTTCCATTGTGACACTCTTCAGTTTGGAATAGTCATCACATTATCTTATCAATTTTACAGAAGAATGTTCTATTTTTCTAACTGAGAGTGTATATTCGCTGGCTGATGATGTGAGGAGTTCTTTTATAATGAAAAAGTATGCATGAATGTGTGATGCAGGAGTTAATGTCTTTCATGCGATCCTACGTAGTTCCAGAGGGTTTCCCGGACAGTGTTACGCCCTCTTATGTTCCGTACATGACCTGGAGAGCTTTGAAGGTATACTTTTCTGGAATTTTGACTCCCTAACTTTCAACTAAAGTTGTGACTAAATAAATCGACAGTATGTGACACAAGGTGTTAGGAACTTTACAAGTATCAGTTGGCCCATATATGTTCTAATGGATAGTATAATTATTACAGCATTTTTTTGGTGGAGCAATGGGTGTTTTCACCACCCAAACTCTATTGACTTCTGTTGGTGTCTCAAGAAACAAAGTTACTCCTGGGGCCATAGCTATCAACTGGATTCTCAAGGTAAGGTGCTGATAAAACTAGTGTTTATTTTCTAGTTTGATGGTTTCTCGATGTATCAGTTGTCTTGCTTTTACATTTAATTATTGAAGATGGACTAACTTTCCAATGCGAGTGTGGTTGAAGAGCTGGTGTTTTTTTGTTGCTCTGCCCTTTCTTTGTATTAATAAAGTTGTCAAAGATTGAACTCTGTAAAAAATAGAGCAAGTTTTAGACCACAAATTTTTTTTTGTTTCCACTATGTATGAGAGATGCCTTACGTGCCTAACTGCCTATTGATTAATTGATGAAAATCAGATAATTACAGTTTTATGAAGAGTTATATTGTCAATGATCAATTTATAGTGGTTATAAGTTTCTTTTTCCTTAAATATTGCAAAGCATATTAGATGTGTGATACAGGAACTTTAATTGGTAAAAAAAATTTGCCAATAGGATGGCGCAGGTCGAGTTGGTAAAATGCTTTTTGCACGACAGGGAAGGAAATTCGACTATGATCTCAAGCAGGTGAAACCCTTTTCAAGTTATCAGCTATCATAGCTGCAGTCAATTATGTTTGTTTATTTACTTCAAGAAAAAGCTCATTTTAGAAAATTTGATGGATTCAGTTGCGGTTCACGGGTGATCTCCTGATGGAGTTAGGTGCTGGAGTAGAGTTAGCAACTGCAGCAGTACCACACCTTTTTCTTCCTTTAGCTTGTGCTGCTAATGTACTGAAGGTAAAAATTAGGTTACTAAAAGTTAATTGATTTATGTGTATAACTTTGAAGTTCATGTTCTTGGATTGTTTTCATTAGAATGTAGCAGCTGTAACGTCAACTTCAACTCGAACTCCAATTTACAAAGCATTTGCAAAAGGAGAGAACATTGGGGATGTCACAGCAAAAGGCGAATGTGTTGGAAATGTAGCAGATCTGGTAGGGTGGTTGTTAATAGTTTTTCTATTTCATATTTCAACTAGAAACGTAAAAAAAATCTAAAAAATGATTGGTTGAGCCTAAAATTATCAATTTGAACGTATGACAATGAGTCTCCAACTTCTTTGCGGACATAATCAATATATATGCTTATCATCTTTACCCAGTGTATTGACAAAGAAAAAGTAGATACATTCAGGGGATAAATGGATAAATATGGAAGATAACATTAAAATTCATGCTTAACTCCCTTTATTTCTGTCATGACTCAGTTCAACATATTGCTCTTTTTTGTTTGACCATTTGATGACTTTTTACTGATAAGTTTTACTGAGAAGGAGCTGATTGAACCTTGAAGTACTGGAGCCAGATATTTCTTAATGTCCTGGCCTGTCTTGTAGCTTGATCAATAATTTCTAAGATATTGTTGTTGTTTTTATTACTTCAGATGTAGGCTTCAATCACTAGCCACTTAGAAAGCTAAATTATGTAGCTTTTTTTGGTCGCCCAAGAATCAATTTTCTGGGTAGGAGGCTATGAGCTACAGTATTTATTAACTTATAATATTTTTTGAATGATCATTTTTGAGATTGAGAAACATAAGTTTATCTTTCCTAAATAAATCTGTCCAATTTATGGAAGCATGTTCAAGATATTAGCTATGGCACTCGGTTATTACGAAGAGAAAGTCTACCTTAAGATACAGATGTTCAAAGTCTTACGTAGTCGTTTCATCATAACAATGTATATTTATTCGGTTACTGTCAAAGTTCTGACAATATATTGACTTCAGTTTCCTTTATAATTCTCTGAGAAAACTATACCATCATTGACGCTGAACTATGTTTTAATCATGTCTTGCGAAGCTAGGAACTGGACTCAGCATAATGATGTCAAAAAGAAATCCATCTTTGGTTGCTACATTCACTCTTCTTTCATGTGGATATGTTTTAAGCTCTTATCAGGAGGTTTGTGTGCTGCAATTCAACCTTTTCAACTACTCTTGCGGCACTTCTCAATTTCTCTTTCAGTTAATTGAAGATCTTTTGTTACAGACATAATATCAGTAGACTCTTTCGTAAGGAAACATTATTTAAAAAAATTTTAAATAATTTATCTTCTTAATTTGAATTAAAAAATAATTTATCTTTTTTATTTTAATTAAGTTAGTATTTATTAAGTTGTTATTTTCTTTATTTTTAAATTACTAATAATTTTTTATTTTTAATATTTCCTAAGTTGAATTAAGTTACTTTGTAGTCTATTTAAAAATCAATCAATCAATCAAGTTTATTTAGCATTTTTTTTTTCGTTTGTCTCCTTATAATAAGAAGAGATGTGATTACTCGTTCTAAGGATAAACTCTCTAACGAGAATCGTAACATCTTTTGCTCGGATTAGTTACGAAGTGTTATTTCAGGTTAAATCCGTTGTGTTGCACACGCTAAATAGGGCGAGATTCACTGTGGCAGTGGAGTCGTTCTTGAAGACAGGTTTTCAGCCTAATTTGGTCACAACAAGCATTTCATTTACTTTTTCACTTGTCTTTGATAGCCATTCAAATCAGTTTTAATTCGAAAAATATACACACATTCTCTAAGCGATTTTTAAATGATGGATAAAGGTTCGTGTCCATTGTGCAGGGCGAGTGCCGTCATTGTGGGAAGGAAATATGAATGAAAGCATACTAAATTTTCCTTGGCTGAAGGCTACTCCAGTTGTTCTTGGTATGTCTTTCAACGTTTGATTCAACTGTACTAAGGCCGATGCGTGCACTTACAACGCTTTCATGAACTTAAGTCACGGGATGAACTTGTTTTGTTGTCTGTGTATTTCCCTGTTGCATGTGTGTTGTTAAGGCGTTCTGATTCTTGTTCCCGATATTTTCCTATTGTGCGATAGGGTCGAGATTCAAGGATGCATTTCACAATGCAGATGCATATCTTGCAGTACAGCCTTTCTTCGAGGTATGATACTTTCCACCTTGATGCCTGCATCTTTTTATAGCAATCATACTTATCGTATTTTTCTTATGGTGAATGCCAGAGAGAAAAATACATTGTGACCTATAATGCATCGAAGGGTAAAGTCTACGCGTTGCTCAAAGATGAAGCAAAATCGGACGACATAATCAAAGCAGCTTTTCATGTGAGTTTATGACTAGTTTATGGCCGATATTAGTTACATTTAAAAATCTCATGCACAAGCATTATAATCTCACTCTTCATTCCAGGCTCATGTACTTTTGCATTTAATACATCCATTGAGTGGGAGTCACTACTCACAGAAGCAGTTTGACACATGTCCAAACCTTACTTCTCTTGAGTCTTACATGGCCGAATCATGCAAAACGGTTTCAAGCTTGTATGGGCTTTTCAAGAGCAATGCCGCCGAGCAGGTATTTGAAACGGAATACCTTTTTCACTTAAAGCATTATATATTAAAAGGATGAGAAAGAACTGAAATCGAGTTTCTCTAATCGAAAGTCTAGAGATAGGTTCATGAATCTAGTCATGATTGTGAGTATGAGGATCAGTGACGAAATATAAACACGATTCATATTTTATAGGTTCGTAACAGTCACGGTGCCGGTTTAAAGTTTCTTATTTGTTTCTCTTTTATTGTATAGGGATGGACCATGTCTGAATCACTTCTTAATCCCGGTCGAGCTCGGTTATGTCAATGAGAATTATTCAAGTGTAATTTTATTACATTCAATGTTGTTGTATGGTAGGGGGATTAGTGCTACAAGTTGTACTAGAATGATTTTCAATATAGAAATAGATAAGATGAGCATGAGCTACCCTATTTGCCCTCCTCCTGAAGAATTCCCCGGTCGTTCTGACCGGTTTCTTCGCCCTTGATTACAACCAGCCAATTCGCCACCAGTGGGCTACTGAGCAGTGACTAGTTATATATAACAGGAAATAGTATTTATTTACAATCAATTTATATAGGTTATATTATATATCAATTAGGTTAACAATATATAGACGATTTATTTGGTTAATAAAAAAGAAGGCACAATGAAGGCAGTAAATGCAGACAACAAATTGCATGAATCAGGATTTACAATCACACCTTCGTTCTTTTTTGTTCGTTTGATTTCTTGGACTTCCCGCACTCACCGAACAACGACAATCGTCCACCTCTGCATGCCCGAACAGGAGTCCCCTTCACCGGTAGCTGCAAAAAGGGGGCCAATGCAAGCAACGCATTTAACAAATTTTGCGGATGGGGTCTAAGCTTAAAAGTAGTTTACCTTTCCTCTCCTCCCAGGCTTAGGGTGGTTATTCCAGCATAAAAATGCACCACAACCTCCATTTGCTGACCCAGATTCATATCCCCTGGATAAAAGATTGCAAAGAGTAGTGACAATTTAAACTTCAAATTTTATTTCTAGTTGTACTTTCTAACGCGATGCTCGTAAATTTGTGCAGATTTAATTATTTTAATTTATCTTAATTAATAATAAAAACCTAAAATTACCCTTGTGGAAAAAAAGCAAAGAAATCTAGTAATAGCGCACTCACAGGAAGTCTTTGTTCGCATTGGTCCCAAGGCTAGCATTGTGCAATAGACTTGGAGACATTGGGTATCCACCCATGCCTCTACCATTTTGATCTTTCTGGAGAATTCTTTCCTTGTTTATCTTCAACACTTTGAGCTCGTGATTTAGTTCGTCTTCCAGTCCAGAAGAAGTAGCCATAGAATTCCTTGATTCCATTTGATCATCAATCATGCCATCTTGAGGCAGGACCTGATTTTTCTCGGGTTTCGATCGACTCAATGACTCAGGAGTTCCTTTTTCAACAGCTTGTAGCCATGCAGTTCCTAGTTTTTGTTCGCAAATGATGGATTTGATTCTCCGCCTAGGATTCTCTGGTCCACTCTTTTTAACGACATCTGTTTGAGCGTTGGCTTCGAAAGCTAACTCTGATGAATCTGAAATTGATCCATATGCTCCATCCGGCAAATGAGATCGATTAATATGCCTCTTCGCCTGATTTTCGATGACATTCTTTCTTTCTCTATTGATGGCTTCCCCTTGTTGTCTTAGCCTTTCTGGTAGCTCAACTGAAGTCAATCTACTTATGGAATTCCCCACTTCTGTCCGGAGAACAATTCTTACCTCCAAACTACATCTCATTACCATCTCCATAGAGTTTGTGATGCTGCTCAAAAACCTTTCAGCTCTAGATTTAGTGTTCTCATCTCCAAAGGTGACGTAAGCAATCAGAATACCTGTATGTAGAATTCTAGATCAAATTTGTGATGCTTAAGATAATGCCAAAACATGAATAGCACAAATTAACAGCAGGATTAAATCAATACGCCATATCTCACTTTCATAAAGAAAACTCAATTAAGAATTGAAGATTTTAGCTGCAGTCAGATACTAGCTATTACTGATCTAATATCTCTAACATCTTTCATCATTAACAATAAGCACTGAAATTTTTCAGATTGTGTGCTTTCAATTAAATTTGACAAATATAATAGAGATAAAAAAAGGTGCATAATAAAATTTTGAGCCTACCGTCTGCTTCAGAAATGGAAAAAAGCTTCCCGTGACTGAGTAGTAGTTGTCTCAAGGTCTTTGAGTGGCACTTTTCGATGCACTGGAACCAGATTTCATCCAAAATTTCTGAGTTTTTGCCTCTCAAGATCATGCTTCTAACCATAGCATCTTTCTGTGATGTGTCCATGTCTCCATCATCCTCATAATGGGTCAAATTGTAGTTGACCTCGCCCATTTCTGAGGATAAATCACCTAGAATATTGTTATCTTCATTCCCAGCACTGCAGAAGGAAGAAAGAGGGGTTGAGTTTAGAGTGATATGCGGAGCATCTGGCTTCCTATTGTAAACTGTAGCGTCTCTTGAAGTATTTGATGGAGCATCAGCAATCATCTTTCCACTCAGCCTTCTGCTGCTTGACTGAGTGAGATCCGGATATGGCATTGAACCTAGCTGTAACAAAGTTGCTATGAACCATGTCGAGCGTTCGCTTGAAACTCTTAGCTGCTTCTCAGCCTCTGAAAGAAGTTTTAGAGCATGCTTTAACCTCTCCAGATCTGTTTTCTTCACTGCAACAAAAATAAGATACTTCCACATCACGAAAATTATTATGAGAGAAAAACAGTTATTTTCTATTTTTGTTCTTTTCTATCTAGAGACTAGTGATGCTGGATTACTTTGAATGGTTATTGTAGAGTTGCAATACCCTATTTCCTTTTTAACAGGGTTCGGAACATGTGAAGGACATACTGAAAAAAATACTTGATGATAGAATTTTTGCATTAATGAATGAAAAGGTCCACGAACAAAACATGTGAACTTCATTCCATTTTACCTACTGTGAATCTGTCTTCCAAAACCACCTTGTAGATAAATATGCACACACGCTTATGCTAAAAGACACTTAGTTACGGTCAGTAATAACATAATGTAAAAATTGGACAAGAGCGAAGAAAATCTAAACCCAATCTAGCAGTATAAGCTTGCGACATGTTTCTATCTTAACTATGTTTCTCTACAATCATGGATTATCTACATTGACTAATAATCAGCATTCTATCAACAAAAAGCCAACAATTAGTCCACTTGACTGAGTAATTAATGTATGTGATACAGGAATGAGTTTCTTGATATGTATAGTTATGTGATTTCAAAAGAATTTTGTATATCCAATTTATCACCACCAAATATTCTTCTAGCTCTGGTTTCTCCAAAGTGAGAAACCTCATTTAGTCTTGCCTTCCCTTTTCACAGATTATATTCAAATGAGGTCGTAGAGCAGTTATAAATAGAAAATAAAATGGAACTTACAACTTTTTCCACCAAGTAAAGCCTTTTTCTTAGAAACCATAATGTTGTAACTTCCAGCAATAATATCCATAATCAGGCTAGCCAGTTGAGACATCAAAACTATTGGATCAACCCCAGAGTTCATTAGTTCCCTAGCTTGTTTCACTGTTTCAGTTGTATCAGATGACAATCCCAACGCCAAAAGTTCCAGCAGTTTTTCTTCAGAAACAACTCCAACCTAAAAAAATAGAACCACAGATGTGAAATTTCAGCAACAATTCAAGTGACAACAAATATTTATTGAACTTGTCATATGATAATTCCATTTCACAAAGTTACAAGAGCATTGAGAATAATTTCCAGTAAACAAAATCAAGGAAAATTTGCCCGATTGAACTCACTAGCTCGTTCACGAGAGAGGTGGTGATTCTTTTCCCAAGCAAACTCAATTGCTCCAGCATGGTTTCTGCATCTCTGAGGGAACCATCTGAGTTCATAACTATCAAATCAAGTGCATCCAATTCAAAGTCCAACCTCTCCTCCACACAAATTTTCTTCAACCTGTCAATTATTTCTCGGTCTTTGATTTTGTTAAATATGTACTTTTGACACCTTGATTGTATTGTGCGTGGAACACTATCAAAATCAGTTGTTACAAATATGAAAACAACCCGATGATGAGTTTCTTCAAGAAATTTAAGAAACATGACCCACGTCTTAGAGGAGAGTAAGTGACAATCATCAATCAAAATAACCTTGTATCTCAAGAATCCTGAAGACGGGCGTGCTGATATTTTTTTAAACATATACTTAATTCTCTCACTTACTTTCTTGGAGCCATCAACTTCAAAGAGATCTTTCGACTTTCCAGTCAAAAAATCACTGCATTCTCTGCAGTAATAACATGGCTTGGCCTCCTCAGCAGCTTGACAATTCAAGGCAGCCGCAAAAATCAAGGCCGTTGATGTTTTTCCAGTTCCACGAGGCCCTTGAAAAAGATAAACAGAAGCAATTCTACCCCTTGAAATAGCATTAACAAGTGATTGCACCACGATGTTCTGGCCAATCAATTCATCAAAGAACATTGGCCTATATTTCTGCCTAAAACTTCTAACACTGTCTAACGAACCTTGCTCTTTCCCTTCTTTATTCAAAGCTACAATCTCTAGACCAACAGGGCTCTGACAGCTTGATGACCATCGCCTCCCATCCAATCTACTCAAGGCCTCCAAATCAAGCTCCCCAAAATTAGTTGATAGTTCATCCTCGCTACATCCAGTTCCAATAGACGATCCATCCCTTGTTTCTGCACTGTTAGTGAGCAGCGGAAGAACAGTTTGAGCACTTCTTAAAGCAAACTTTCGATTTTTGGATGTTTTGGATGACATACGCTGCAGTTGATGACTGGTTTTACTTACACCTAAAATGCTATTTCCTTTTCTTCTTAAAGTATCAGAAAATGATGGAGAAGAGCAGCTTCCACAGATACCTTTATGTTTTGCAGTTTTCTTAGACCAATAGCAAGGAATACCACATCCTTGACTCCCTCCCAAATCTAAATGATCATCCAGCTCATCTTCCCCGTCATCCATGGAGTTGCAGTCCCCTCCCAAAGATCTAAAAGTACTAGGATTGCGAATAGCATATTTATTATAAGAGTTAGCTGCCAATGCGGGCGTGCTATACGAATATGAAGAGTCTTCTTTTCTACAGTCTCTAAATAACTTGGAGGATGAATACGATCGATTCTTCAAAAGCAATGGAAACTCCCCTGAAACTAGCTTCAAATCCTCAGAATTATAGTCTTCGGTGTCATCAGATTGATCAATAGAGTCTTCCCTGCTCAATCTCAAAGCCATGGAAGGATGAACTCTAACAAATTTTCTGGAATGCAATAAATTTCTTTCAACAACCAATTTTTCCAAATGCGTGACATTTTTGTCACCCGCTTTCTTGAACTTGAACCGTCTTCTGCCTAATTGTCTGGCGTATGGCACCAGATCTGTATCTCCATATTTGAAAAGCATAGAAGAAGGCAGATCAACCATACATATATCACTTTTGGAGTCCCCTCCATTACGGGCATCACTCAAGCTATCGTCAACACTAACTCCGGGAGCTGAATAAGACGCATCAGCACCGCCATCATTATTCTCGCGATCAGGATCATAATTCAGAGGTGTAACACTCTTATCGCTCAATGATTTATTGTACTTCCAGTTGTAAAGGAACACTCTCTTGTCCTTGCTACCGCCACTTTGAGCAGGAAGAGGAAAGAGCGCTTCCAGTTGAGAATGGCCACTCTGTCGCTTACTCTCACTCTCCAACGGCACAACAGCGAGTGTACTCACAGCAGGTATCACAGATCTAGAGGAATTAATCGGAGACTTCCACGAGGATGTAGTTACAGGATCCCTCAGAACGCGAGCAGCCTTGCGAATTCGAGTGAGCTCCTTCTTCAAATGGAGCTTTCGCGGATCAGAAATCCGCATCTCATCCATGAGCGAGCAGTTGAAGGCGGAAACAGTGGTAAAAAATGAACCGCCAGAGAGGACCAAGGCGGAGAGCAGACGAGCTCGCGATCGCGCGCATTAGCCCTCCATCTCAACCGGTTGACTCATACCTCGACGATGAGAAAACAAACTTGAATCGCAATAAAAAAAAAACAATAATGTATAAGGAAATGGATCGCAGATCTGACTGACAAGTGACAGCTGATGGAATCCAGAAGAGCGAGGACAGAGAGAGAGAGAGAGAGAGAGAGAGATGACGGTTACTCGGAAGTTATTAGGGTTCTAATCAAAGGAAAAGCCAAATCCCTTGAAGACTCACATGACAAATTTCATTTACAGAAAATAAACCACCAAATATCAAATACACTACGTATCCTTTTATAGCTCCACCAGTTCTAGAATCCACGCTATCCAATATCAAACACATTTGCTGATGAATTTAGAACAAGGCACAACCCGAATACTTCAAAAAGAAATCCCGACTGCAACCGCCACATTCGTTCATCGAACCAACCGGGTTTAGCTTTTTCAATCGTAATAAACACGAGAAAGAAAAAAAAAAAGAAAAAAAAAGAGTTCTAACCCTCTAATTCCAGCTCCAAGAACCTGGATTCAAACTCTCGCCCTCTTGTTACTGCAAGTCGGGCACTTGTACTGCTTGATGTGCTCTGCCTTTGCAGGCGTAATCTTGACGCATTTGCCGTGGAACCATCGCTCACAAATATCACAACAAATCCAAAACTCGTCGTTCCCGTAGTTTTCTCCGCAAGCGCCACATGTCGCTCCCTGCTCTTCGTCTTCTTCCTCCTCCCCACTTTCGTCATCTTCTTTCGGGAGTGGAGACATCTTTATTCCCCTGTTCTGAGACTCGGGTTGGCAAGATTGCTAACCCAAAAAAAAAAAAAAAAACTAACATTAGATGTGAATTTACAGACAAATAGAACAAGGCGGTAAAACCCGAAAAATACAAAAAAAAAGAATAATTTTTTTGGGCGACTTACGATTTTCACGCTTGATTTGCTTTTGCTGCTGTTATTATTATGAGTAGCCGACTGCTCCTTCGGATGCTTGGCGTTCCCTGTCACCACTTCAAATATAGTTGGAAGATCATTTATCATCTGGAAAAGCCTCTTCCTGTAGATTCAATTCAGTGAAATATTCAATATAGACAAGGATGCAGCATGCCGACAATTCAAACGAATTATAGAAAAAACAACATTTTCTTCACAGTTCAAAGAAAACCAATTTTTCTTCACATTCATTCTCCATACAAGTTTGCTACTGATCCTCCTAACTTAGAATGATTGCTAAACAAATACGGGTCTAGTTGTAAGCACGGCACACACAAGGCAAAGTTAAAAGTATAATAACCAGCATGCTGCTTTGCATAATTGATAAGTTCAGCGAATCGAGTTATAAGGTGAGGGATACAAGAACATGGAGTTAGGAGAAGATGCTCCAGATCCATGATCGCTTATTGTTAGAAGTATCATAAGGGGAAAGGAAAAAAAGGGGAAAAAGACAAGTAAATGCACTGAGGACCAAAAATATATATTCGGATCATGATCACTACCAGGGAATTTTAGTTGCCAGAAGTATATTTTTCTTAGAAATTAGAATGAAATACAGAGGCCGCAATTTCCATTTAATGATATACCGTGCAACGAGCTAGAATAGTAACAATACGAAAAATGTTAACTACTATAAAATGGAATTTATTACCTGATTTTGCCAAAAATTAGCTAAATTAAGCCTAATCAAGATCATTAAAAAAATTCAGAAAAAATGGTTCATGCAAAACCAGTAAAATGAAATTTCCATAGGCATTTCAAAGGCTAATCGATGGAAGAGAGACAGCAAGCAATTATAATGTAGAATTGTGGAATAAACAAATCTATATTCAAGTCAATTGTGACGAAGAGTAATCTGACATGCATGAACTAATTTGACTAAGATAAACAGTGCTGGCAAAACTTTCACCTAAATACAAAATTCAAAATATGATGAGGCCAAGTACCTTTTACATACTAACCTCAGCTAACACTTAATATCCATTAGTCGATCAGTAGGCTATTATTGTTTCCAAATTGATGCATTCTATTGGCAGACAATTTACCACTATCTAATTCAGGATCACATCCAGACAAAAATGTATTCAGTATAATTTGGGTATCTATGCTTTACAACCTCACAAAATTGATTACAGTTGAAATGCCGTGATTGTAATATGAAGTCCAAAAGTTAAAACATAAATACATAACGTATCATTGTTTTGAACGTTCTAACAGAAGAATCTACTAAACTTTTAGGTCATTGTTAACTAAAGGAAAGTGGTGAGAAACAGAATCTATATGACTAAGAGTTCTAGTAGAATATAACCATACAAGCGCGAAGGACGATGATGCATCCACATTTTTGTACGTCTTTTTGAGGAAAGAATCATATGAAAACTAAATTAAAATGTCATAAAATTTATTCTGGTTCCCCATCGCACTACAATCGGTAGAACTTCACTTTAGCTTCCAAGAGAGTTCAAATCTCCAATACTTCACCAACAAAAAATTTGAACCTTGCATTTCTTCTTTGTGGGAAAAAGACCATTTAACCAAGTGATCCAGATTAAAGAATCTCTTCCCACAATTGGATAGGAGTTCGCAATAATAATGCACATAAACACTTATATTGATAAGAGTTGCCTCAATTTGCAGCACAATTAACAAGTAAAAGCTAAGCACTACCATATTTATACATAAACATGTGAAATACATTATATGCAAAAATTCAAGGGAGTGACATCCCTCCGTAGCAGAAATTGGAGGTTCTATCATTCCTCTTTACTAATCTGAATTTTCATATAATCTCACTCTCGTTTCTGTCCCTCTCATACCCTATTTAATCTCTATTTCAAACAAGAAAATGTCCTTAATTTATAATAGAAACTATCCAAACATAATTTTTAAAATACTATTAATACAATATATTATTACATCTCCTAACATAACTGATGGCTTGGGGCGTGTCAATAACCCTGCTTAAATAAACACCTTATCCTCAAGGTAAAAAAAGAAAAAAAGAGGTTCATGTTATCATTTTTCACAAGTTTCTTAAAAGAATTTTAAATCAAGAAACTTTACCACTATCATGTAAACCAAGAAAGAATGTTAGACTGAAGTCCAAAAGTTTTCTTTTCCTTGTCTACGTGAACCATTAATCTTCTTAACCCAATAGCCTTTGCTAAAATCACTTCATACCCCTTGCTTTATCTAAATGGCCCATTATAAATTTTAGCCTTACAAGTCTCTTCAAGCAATCACTTTGCATTAGGGTTTCTCCCTGTATGTTTCAGTGCTACAACTGCCATCCTTCCTTCCCATAGGATTAAAAACACTGTTGCGGAGTTCACAAAAAACATTACAAAGACACTATTGCATCAAATCAATCACCTTACTCTTATCTTCATTTGGAAGAAGTGGAAACACATCAAACTTGACACTACAAGCAGATCTGATAGGAAGCTAAAGATGAAATACACATTTTATCATCTTAGACTAAATATATGAAAGCACTTAGACTATATTTTTTTTATAAAGCTTAAAGTCAGTTTTTCATATAGTAGTCTGCATCTTCTTTCTTGACGTGAAATTCATGATACCTATCTTTGAAAAGTACATGAACAAATTCTGAAGATAGAAAGAGCGTAAGTCACTCAGCCTTGCACACGCACAACTAGGACTCTAACTAATTGAATAGAAAACTCCCCTCAGCTTTTCGTTTTCATAGTAGGATTTGATTTTGCTCACACGACAAGATGACAGAAAAAACTAACTATAGTATGAATACCATTAGGCAAAAAAAAATGTGTGTAATAATGAGAAAGTGAAAGTGTATACAGTGTTTCACATTCTTAATATCTGAGTGTCTAGTAAGATTGGGCTCATATGCACATGTATGTCCAGTGATCTCAGAAAAAGCAAGTTATTCCTGATTAAAGGACAGTTTCCTACCTTTCATTCTTACCAAACCCAAAGCGTGCACCAAAATAAAATGCAACGGCTAGCAACCATGAATCACTGTGAACAGCAACCAACGATAGCCAATCCTTCTCTTGCATACCATCTCTAGCAAAGTTTATGCCTAATGCTGGTTCCGGAAGCTCAGGAGGTACCTCCTCCACAGGTAGATTAACTTCCCATGACTCATTCGGAAGTCCGTAGAGACACAAGTTTTCCTTCTCTGTAAGCAGAACACCAAAACAGTCTCACAGAAAAGTTAAAAAACCTTCCTACAAACTTAAGAAACCCTAAAGCTACATCCTATTCACATCACTATGTAAACAGTCCAATTAATTGATAGCACAACAATAGAACGAATGATATAGTTCTCAAACATATAGTACCATACATAAATCAGAACTTAAAATAACTCCAGAAATATAATATTTTCTCGCCATCATTGACATGTGTTAATGACCAGTAGAAACCCCTATAAGTGACTGTAGCAGCGCCAAAATAATCAACAAAGCAAAACAAAATAATCAAAAAAGATTTACATAGAGTGAAATAGCTTTTACACTGTAAAAATATTTAATTGGGGTTTTAGTAATGTGTAGAATGAAAAAAATATTCTTACACACTCTTTTGCTTAGTTTAACAAAGAAAAACAATCACAGATAGTGTCATTGTCAACACTACTGAAACTGAGACTGATTTACCAAAAATGAGTAAATGTTCCGTATACCAAGTTTTTTTCTGACCTCTTCACAGAATTCAAATATCAATGCAGTTCAACAAAAACTTAAACTATGAACAATATCTCCAAAAGTCAATTTTTCAGAAATAGCAAAGCATATAGAACTGTCTAGTCTCTGGTCCACGAAATTCGCACTCAAACACATGAAAGTAAAATTCAGCTGAGTTATTCCAAAGCAAGAGAAGTCTTAAATAGAATAGAGGTGGAAGTCGGACATGCCAGTGAAGAAAAAGGTTGCGAGGACAGGAAAGACACAAATTGAAAAAACTACCTGAAAAACGCAACACGACAAGCAGGCACCAAAGGCAGTAAGTGGATAAGACGTCAAAGCGTTCCTCGTTAGAAAAAAAAAAAGAGCAGCGATTAACCACCAAAAAAAATAATGTCAGAGCATTGGACATGGAAGATTGCATAAAAATTCCTAAAAGCATAGAATTAAATAAACAAGCAAAAATCCCGGTAACTCGCAGGTAAGAGGTCCTAAAAGGGTACGGAAAGAAAAGAAAACCCACCAGGATCGCACTGTTGAAAAAACTTCTCAACATCTGCAAAAAGATCTCATATTAATAAAAAAAAGATAGACAAAAAAGCATTGATCACAAACTCCAGGCGAGCGAGGGGTGAGCGCGTGCGAGAGAGTACCAGTGGTAAGAGCTTTGATCAAGCCAGAACGTCTGCCTTTGAAGTCACTGAAAACTTCCTCGACTGTTCGGGGAATAGGGTGGGGTACGCCTTCCATCGCGGATCAAAACGACGCAGGTGCTCCTCCGAGATTCAATGTCAAGCGACGGATTTCGAATTGTACAGAAATGGAGGAGAAGAAAAGCGAAATATTGGAGGGAGAAAGAAGAACAAAAAAATTCGAACCCGGATGTTAGGGCTCCAACTTCCAATAGTCTAATTCGGGAAGTTCATGGCCTAGGGTTTTCTTTTCCATTTTTCTTCTCCTATTTTCTTAGCTCCTCTTTTTCCTGGTGGCGGAGGAGGCAAGCGCTTTTCCTCCAACTATTTAAATATTCTTTTCTTTTTTTTTCATTTTAATGGGCTCCCAGCCCAACATAGTTGGGCCCATAAACTTCTTGAAGTTTTATTTCTGCATCTATTATTTTCAAATATTAAATATTAATTGGATTATTTAATGATTCCTTTTGACTATTTATACCTGTTTTTTACTATTATTGCTCTACATATTCTATTACTTGTATCCATAAGTCGAAATCACTCGCCCTCAGTGCCCTCACACCCCGGACCGACAGTTTGTGATGGGCTTAAATCACGGTGACTCAGCGGCCCAGAGATAAGAGGTCTTTACCTGATATCTCAAGGAGCTACCCTAACATTTGGGGTAACAACTCTCACACTAGGACAGCGCAGACGTCGAACTGAGTCAACTGAGCTATGCTTGTGCGGGCTAAATCTTCTATTACTTGTTTATATGAACAGTTTCAGATAGTTCGAAAAAATTAACACGGAATGATTTATGAATATGATCTGATTTTATTCATGACATGATACATTTTGTATGAACTTTTAAGAATAAATTTTTATGAATCTACATGAAAAACAAACAGTTTTAGACCAGGAATACCATCGGACAATACAATTTTGTTGCATTATGAACTAAGAAATAGAAAATAAGAACGGTAGAGACTAGAGTAAATATACGATTACTCTTAATTTCACGTTTGATCATTGTACACACCATCGTCCACATCCGTCTCGTTGTTCAGTAGCAGGAACTAGGGACCTTAGCCTATCGAAAATTTAAAAAAACGAGGGGAAAATCATGTTAAAACATCATCAAATCTCCTCGAAAACAACAGTAAGCCATGGTTTTCATGCATCATAGTTATAAAATGTTGTTGATTATCGAACAAAAACCACCCATAAAACAGCAACGACAACCTTAAAAAGAGGCTCAAACTTTGAGGTTAAATCGAGCTGGTTTAGCAGAAAACAAGAGAGATAGAGTTCGGGCTAACTCTACTGTAATATAGGATTCTAAAAACGCTAATACATAAGTCATGTTCATCAGCGCTGGAAATGTAGCAAAATTAAAGACTAAAATGCACTAATAAAGTGTATATAAATAAGAAGCTAGCGTACTAATGTATGTGTATCTTCGGTTAACTCGACTACTTAAATGGATTCGAGTTGTCTCGGTCTGCGTCGGGGATTGGGTTCCAGTCCCAGAGCCGGTTGGAGAAAGCGGTCGGAAGCGAGGTCGGGATCGTGTTGAGGGCCAAAGATGGAGATTGAGGCGTCAAAGAGTAGAATTGATTAGGATTTGGATTATGGTCGCTCTGAAAAAACTGTGGCTGCGGAGGAATGTTAATGGCGGAACCTTGCTGGAAATTCACTAATCTATGGAGGTCATCAATGGCGTTTGATGGAACAGATGAAGAGCCGGGAAAGAGGGACGAGGAGGGGCAGTTGGGGAGAAACGAGCAAATTTGCTTGGATGGATGAGGGATGAGAAGACCTTCGCCGTCCATGGAATCCATGGCCGCCCGGTACACGTTGTGCTTAGAAAGCCCTAAAGCTGTTTGAACTTCCTCGCTGCTTCCAACTGTTTCAGTCGTCGTCTTCTCCATTTCACTGCTGTGGAACTGCAATGGATAATTCGATACTTGAAGTTTGAAACTTGGAGCGTTAGGTATAGAATCTGAACGTTTCGATGACTGGTTCGTCATTCTCGAAGAAGATGAAGACGAAGAAGCCCTGAGTGAATGAAGAGCGCGAGGAATAGAAGGGTGATCCTCTACTCCAGCTCGTTTGTACACCCGACATAGCGAGATCTCTGGCTGCACAACAATGGAGGAAAGTTTAGAGTTACAACTTTAAAGGGAAAGAACATTGAACTGCTCTTTCTTTCTCTCTCTGAGAGACTTTGATGATCAATAATGGCGGAATTTAAGGAATTCACGCATTTTTCGCTGTGAATTTCAGGGACTAAGAGTAAATAGTGAAGAATTATGTAGTACGTAAATTTCTAAGTTCTTCCCCACTGTATGAAATTGGTTAAGAAACTGAAACTAAATCTCCGACGTGTTTGCCGGTCAAATTTACAGTAAATACGTCTGAAATTCATGTTAAACTAGGGTTTGGAGAGACATTCAAGGCCATGGCCGGTGCTCGGAAACCATCTCAAATATCCCGATTAAAAGCATTGAAAATGGAAGATACCTTATTAGAACGTTCAGTCTCGTGCTGGGGAAGACGATACTCGTTCATAATCCAGCTTGTTCGGATTCCTTTGGGAGCTTTCCCTGAGTAAAAAACTAGGGTTTTCTTCAACCCAATAGACCGGAAATCCTCAGTTCGAATCATTCTATCTGCCCCGGTCGCCTTCCAGTAGCCGGAAGTCGTCACCCGGTTCGGCCTATCTCCGTTCCGATACTTCCTGTCTCTCGGCACGTAGAAAAACCATTCCTTCTCTCCGATCGCCGCCATGGCTGCTCAAAATTCGTCAAAAACTAGTAAAATTTAGACCTAATTTCATCGTTCAATTTCTCCAGCGAGAGAGAGATAGAGAGAGATAAAGAGAGAAGTTCGAGGGTTTTACCAGGAAGCTCCCACGGGTCGTAGCGATAAAGATCAAGGAAAGTAATGAGCTCGACATTAAAGCGCTTGCCCTCAACCTTACGGCGAAGGTAGAATTCAACAAGCTCTTCCTCAGTTGGGTGGAATCGAAAACCAGGCATAACCATATCATTCTCATGATCGTCAATATCTTCACCTTCTCGGCTACTGTTATCTTCTTCACGCCTCATCTCCTCTCTGCAATTGCCATAAACTAACAGAGCAAAATAAACCCTCTCTTCCCCTTCCTATGCCTACATGTTCCCCTCCTTTTTATATCTACGGAGGAACAACTCTGTATTATTGTACGAAATTAAGGATTTGAAAGTGAGTGGCAAAAAGGGTATAATTATGGTGTAAAAAGATGGTTTAAAAAAGTTTCTCTCTCTAACTCTTCTCTCTCTCTCTCTCTTCTTCCGCTCGGTCTCAGACAAGAAGGAAAGATATGAAGAGAAGAAGTTGTGAGAAAGATCTCCATAACTTTCTGGCCCTACCAAAGGAAGAGGTCTTCCGCTACGGTGTTTTTAAGATCGGAAAATGACATTTCTAAGAGGAGTACAGGGTGGCCAGCCACCCTTAGCGGTGCCCTTGGACGTTTCCTCCACCACCCCATTCAATTTTCTCCGCCAAATCTAAATCTGATGTTAGTTATCTACTTCACCGTAAACATGTCTTCTCTCATTACTACGTTACATGCTTTGTGATTAATTTCACATGGCTTCGTTCTTCAATCGTCATCTTCTTAACAAATCATCTTATAAAATCAATGATGACTCAAAATTCTATCGATGTGGTGACTCGATTCGTAACATTAGTATTCTGCAATCAAACACAGCTTAACATAATAGAAATCGAGTAATTTATTAAGAGCTCACGTCCCTATTTAGTATAACATTTTTTTGTCAATAAAAAACAGATAATAATGTATTAAAAGCACTAAAAAATTACAAATCTCAGCACAACGTTAAAATAAAAAATATATAGTATTTTTTCAAAAGACGCATCGTGATAGTTTAGAATAAATTAACTTAGATACGCACATTCTTGCATTGTATTCCTTTGCATATTACTTTGATTTCGGGTCATTCAATTAGTTTCATAATTTTAAATCTAAATGTTGACGTTTTTGCTTTTCAACTAATCGAGAAACAATCCAAGAACGTCGACTTTGACATTGAAGCCAGTGCATAGTCGAATATAAACGAATAGGTTAATGTTATTTGTTACCCCCATAATCGACGACGGGGTGTGAAACGAATAAGTTGAAATATTGGAAACTTGGGAGAGAAGAGGAGAGAATCGTGTAAAAACTAGGAAATCAAAGTGATAGAATGGAGTGATGATGATGAGGCCTACGCCTATAAGTGGAGTGGTCGCGGGTTTATTGAATTAGGGAATGGAAAAAAGATGAACTTGTGCTGGTACCAACGATGGACTTTCTCTTTTATTTTTAGAATAATCTGCGTGACAGTTAATTAACATTTCATTTATTAAGTTTTTAATTCAAATAAAATAATCTATTAAGTTTGAATTTTATGAGCTAAAACTTGAAATATCATCAAGCCAAATGTCACGCAAACAGTCTACATGCCACAGAGGTTCACGAGGATCATACAAGTCTACTAATGGGGAGAACACTCTTTATTGGATCATATTTCATCAAAAGAAATTTAAATTCCGAAAAAATCGTTAGAAATGCTGGATTGAACTATCCGATCGTCCAACTTAAGACTCGGGTTGCGACTCGATTCTAAATTTAAGGTCTCGATTGTCTAAACAATGCTCTCGAAACTAGGTCTACTAGAACGAGCACGGCTTTGAACGATAACCCGAGACGTGGTTCGTTCGATGGTGAATATTAAATGAAATATTAGTAAGAAAAAAAAATACTGAATAAAAGAGCATCACATGCTCAGGCAAAGCCAAATAACTCACATTTATACTATATGATAATAATATAATGCATATATAATATAGGTAGTACGTGGGGTGGGATGAGTCAAGAAAAACCCGTGACCACTCTCTCTCTTCTTCGTTGCCCGATGATGACAGCAAGTAGGTCTTCTTCTCTCTACGTTTTTTAATTAGTTATAATTTGATAAAGATTAATGCTAATTTACAGTAATTAATCACAGTAATCTGACGTGGATTTTTTGCATTTATTGGCTCTTCTCTCCCACTTCCCACTTGTCTTGGCTTGGGTGGTCACGATACTAATCCTTTAATCTCTCTTTCTCTCTCTCGATTGATTGTTCATTTAATCGCTTGTTTGTTCTTGTTATGTAAAAGCCAAACCCTGGCTCACTGGTGGTCTGGATTATCGAAGAACATCGACAGCCAAAAGGTGGTTTTTTGTTTTGTTTGAAGAACCAAATTTTGTAAAAATAAATAAATATTTAATTTGTCGGGTTTCAATGGATATTCAATTAGAAGATATGATTATGTAAGCATTACCTAAATGCTAGCGACACAGCCTCGAAAGATCTCTCCTTGAGGCTTCACTGTAGAGATTGAAATATCTGTAACTAAGTGAGAGAGACGGGTATTAGAGAGAGAGAGGCGTTCTAGAGAGAGAGAGAGGACACATTTGGGAGAGAGAGAGGATGATTGATCCACCAGAGGCAGCGGCGTCTTGGGGCTGCCGGCCAACAACTTGGCGGTGCCGCCATTTTGCATGGTTGCATTTACACGTCAGAAATCGCCGACGATACGAAGTGTGTGTGGTCGTGTTTAGCTCAACATTTTCTTACTCACCGACTACAAGAACGAGCATAAGAATGAGTTTTGTCCGATTTTGAGTCGAGTTTTAATTGGTTTTTGGTAGATTGTTTGATCCAAAGTTTGGTTGGTTTTCATGGTTTTGAAGCTTAAAAACTGTGGATTGAACTGTGAACCTCAATTTTAAAGGAACTCCAAACAAAATTAGGGTTTTTGTAGGGCAAACCCAGACAGAAAGAGACTAAAACCAAAGAATCGAACAAGCCCCAAGTGTCCTACAACTCGTACCAGTTTTCAAATTTGGCTTTTTTAGGGTTTTAATCAGATGGATGATCTTTAAGACCTTTTCGCTGCATCTAAATGAGTGGTTCTTATACAACCCAACTCAATCCATCACACCTAACTTTCTCTCCCATCTCTTTCCCCCACATCATCGTCCCCTCTCTTTCTCTCTCTAGAATACAATATCCAGAGGAGAAAACAAGAAGGGTTCTGATGGAGGAAAGCTTGAAGCGTCAGCAATGGAGGATATCAGAGAATCTATTGGCAGCTGGAATTCCTTGTTTATTCCTATGAAAACCAGAATAAATCCCAGCTGACGTTCGTCATAAAGAAAGGATCGGTGATGTTTGGTACAAACCACATAATGAGACCCCTCTGCAAAATTCCAAAACCTTCTGCTTTCTCTCTCCTCTCTCTCTTTCTCTCTATCTCTCTCTTCGAGCCATCTCAATCTAACCGCCCTAGCCATGTCTGTGAGACTGACAGAGCAAAACCCATGTAGATTTGGAAGGGGAGGGTCCACAGCCACCGTTGGATCAATCAATACATCCACCGATCTTCTACCCCATGGCCAATGGTCTAGAAAAAAAAAACCCAGTTCTTGGACTAACTGACGAATGACGCAGAGAGTCTCCGGTCCCGATTATCGTTGACTCTCTGATTTTTCTCATTTATTGTCATTCACCATAAATCTCAGCTACCCTCTAACTCTCCTTTCCCAGGCTTTCCTTTTTCGAAACCAAAGTTTTACGTTACGGAAAGAGACAAAAAGAGTTGCCGGCCGATCATCTGACGGAGATATATTTCAGTAAAAAACACCCATCGAGAGAGACAGGCAGGGATCTCGTGATATCTTTGTCATCTGAAGCACTGTTGCAGAAGTCGACGTCCCTAAATGCGGGTTCCCTCGCAGTCTGACTGACTCTGCCAAGCTTTTATGTTTGGTGAAGGCCACCATTGAAAACATCCATTTCGTTATTCAAGCTTTCTTTTCACGTGATTTCATTCATATAGTATACAATTCTCTCCTTCGCCCCTAGTCTTGATCATCATCTGAGGCGGCTAATCAGAGAGAGAGAGAGAGAGAGCATCGGGTATCTTAGCCCTAGTCCTTGTTGCAGAACAAACGTGTAATTATGGAAGCGGTGGAGATGGTTGTTAATTAAATTAAAAGTCCTTGTACGAAGAACTGTACTTTTGTGCGATCCAAAGTTCATTCAGTTCCTGCTTTAGGAGGTCAGCCATGGCGGCATTAGTGGACAATTAACGAAGTGATGACTGTTTTTGTCGTCCTCCATGTCCGAAGATCACCCATCGAGGCCCAAGCGAAACAGCCCGTGTTCCACAATCCCTAATTGATTCTGGAAACTGAACTTTCATGTCCCGAACCGGACTGAAATTTTTATTTTTCTTGGTTGGTTTATTGTCGGTTTAGATTCTTGCTTGTCCGTCTTAAACTCGGTTTTTGCAGATTTTGACCAGTTTACTGTTTAGATATCTTCTTTCAAAGAACGAACAGAACTAAAAATCAATTTGATTTCGTTCGGTTCAATTTTTTTTTCTTAAATTCAAAACAGAAAAAACCGAGCATTTCAGTTCAGTTTTGGTTCTCTTTCTGGATAAAACTAAGTTTATCTTCTTATCATATTTTTTTATTATATTCGCTAACATGTCAAGTTATGATTATTCTAGTTAAAATTTATTTAATGTATTATAATTAAAATAATTATATATAATATTTCTTGCATCAATATCAGCTTAAAAACTAGGGGTAAGCACGACCTAATCCAACTCGATTTTATCCTAAAATAAAACTGGAATCGGAACTCACAGTTCTGAATTTTGGGAACTAGAAGCGAAGTCAACGGTTTCGTTGCAATTTTAGTTTTAACCCAGTTTAACTTTATCTTTAAAAAATATATAACAATATAAAATATATATTTTTTATATTGAGATCAAATTTTAAGTAATTAGACAGATTTATAATTGATTTTTAGATTTATATCGAATTTATTAGGGTTTATGTCGGGTTTTACGATTTTTTGTTCTTAAAGATCGAAACTGACTCATAAATCACAATTTTTTTTAAATTTGGAACCAAAACTGTATTAAAACCAACAATTTTGATCTGGTTTGCAATCTTGGTACGGTTTTACCCACCCCTATTAAAAACATCAACGTGTACAACTAAAAACATAAACTTAACATTATTTTAATATTTTATAATAACCAAACACTAAATGTTTTGTTACATTTCTCGTTCTTCTAAGGTTGTTATTATCTACTTATTCCAGGCGCAAACTCTATGTACTGCAAAACTTGAAACAACGATGTCTTCATCCACTAAAACATCAGCAACAAAGCATAAGTTCAAATGCTCACAAGCACTGGCCAACATGACTCAACCCAAAAGATTCTATCCAGCTAAATATAGACAAGATCCTACTTTATACAACATAAAACACGATACAAAGACAACCCGATTTCTTCAATCTGCTTCATATCAGAAATATCGGTCACTGTAAGGACTATAATCCGCCCCCCTGCTCGCTTCCTCATAGCTTGCCGAGGTCGAAACAGAATCTGCATTTGGATTCAAACCAGCAAGCATCATAACACTCTCTATCCGCTTCACAACTTCGCCCATTGACGGCCTTTTAGCTCCCATTTCTTCGAGACAAGTCATGGCCAGGTCCACAAACTTCTCTAAACCAGGCAATGATGCCGAATCAAGGGCCGGATCGAGGAGTTCTTCCAGACCGTAGACGGGTTTCGAGCCATCCCTCGCAAGCCTTACTAGCCTGGCTATGTATTTTCCATGTTCTATTGGCTTTCGAGCCGTTATTATCTCCAGCATAAGTATTCCAAAGCCGTACACATCGCTCTTTTCTGTCAGCTGTTGTGTCATGTAATATTCTGGGTCCAAGTATCCCTACAAAAGAGATAGTGAAGAAAGATTCATTCTTTCATTTTATCGGTTTTGGATTCGAATTGGTTCATTAACCTACCATCGTTCCTTTGACTTGTGTCGTGACGTGGTCCGAGTTGCCGCCTGTCATGAGCTTGGAGAGACCAAAATCAGCTACTTTTGCGTTTAGTTTATCGTCCAGTAGAATGTTGTTCGATTTAATGTCCCTGTGTATGATTGGAGGGTTTGCAAGCTCGTGAAGATACGAAATTCCTCTGGCTGCGCCTACTGCTATTTTCAGTCTCCTCGTCCAGTCCAACCTTATTCCTGTCTTTCCTGCATAGATACTACGTCTAATTAAATTTTTGTTTTGCTACATTCAAGACATTAGAATTCATCGAAATTATTAGAGTTCGGCGTGACCTAAATTTTATTTGGGCTTAGGCGGAGAGTCTATATTAGAATTTCATTAAATTTTTATTTTTTTTATAAATTAATGTAAACTAGAGTAGAAAAACTCAGTAATCATATTGTGATCTTCATGGTAGATAGTTTTTTCCAAAAGATATTTTCTATGTAAATATTGTGTCTTATCGTATTGTCTCTTTTTTCTACTCATCGTTCAATTCAAAACATAAATTATGGCTAAACTCAAAGAAATTAGTAATACATGAGCAACAAGTAATAGTACCTGAAAGACTATCCCTCAAATTACCATTTGGAACATATTCATAGACCAGCATCTGTTCACCTTGTTCGAAACAAAAACCCAGGAGGCTGACAAGATTTTTATGATGAACCCTTGATAGAAGCTCCAGTTCAGTTTTGAACTCATGACCCCCCTGCATTGATTCTTTCAGAGCTCGTTTGACAGCTATCAGCTTCCCTGTCGGCAGTGTTCCCCGGTAAACCTGAACAAAAGTAACAAAACCGACATAAAAAATGACCCCCACAAAGCAGATATTGTATATTGTCATAAATTCTAAGGGGTCATGAGTCTGATCAACACCCATGGATTCGGATCGAATTTTAATAGAAAATGAATCTGATCCAATGAGTTTTATGAAATCAAATCCAAACTAAAACCAACCGGACAATCGTATATTTGAGTCGGTTTGGCGGGTTGTTCCGATCCGATTCCAGCCCCTAATAAATTCATAACACTCCAACAAATTCACAAAAAAAAAATTGAAAGACAAACCTTCCCATACCCCCCTGATCCAATTTCATTAGCTTCTGCAAAATTATTAGTGTATTTCTTCAGCTCATCATATGAAAACCAACTTGCCCCCGTTAACTGAGGTATGTCTCCACTTCCCTTTGTGGAATCCCATTGCCCTGGACACATGTACGATGCTGATGATATGAAAAAAAAGAACAAAAAAGCTCGAGATTTAAAGCAATAAACACCTCCTGTACTTCTCTTACCAAAAGGATTTTGCTGTCCAGGAGCCCTTTTCGCTCTTTTCTTTTGGCAAATAGCACACAACACGACTATGACGAACAATACCAAAAGAACAGAACCAACCGCAGCTACTCCGATTATAATGACAGTGCTTAATTTTTTCGAGTCAGAGGGTGGTTCTAAATAAGAGAGCGAATGTGAATTGAGTAAACTTTAAAATCGGTAAAAATAAATTTAGAAAATACCAAGTTTAAGTTAACTTAAGAGTACCTCCAAAGTACCGATACGTGTCTGCGCGAAAATAAAAAGGACCAAAATATTTTGGAGGCTTGAAAGTCTGGTTGTTAAGAACAAAACCAATATTCAAAATTCCAGACATATTGAATCGATCTGTGTGCAATGGAAAGACAGCTAAGTCTAATTCAAGGTAATTCGCATCGTCAAAGGCGGGATGGGAGAGATTAATGGAATCGACAGGAAGGTTGTTGGATTGAAAAAAATCCATTAGATGGTTGTGAAGATCGTCGAAACGACTTGTGTTTTGCAAGTTCGAAAAGGTAGGAGCTCTGAAGAAAAGAGTGCCTGTATAAGGGTATGCACATATGCAATTGGGACTAGAAAGCTGGTCAGCGCTGCTGCAAGGCCATTGCAAACAGTTATTTGATTTCGTTGAATATTCTGACGAGTTGGTCGGGGAAATTGTGCAGTAACTATGGGACGATGTTCCTTCTAGACAAACGGGATTATCAACAAGTCTACAAGAAAAAGAAAAAAAATGTCAGATGAGAAAAACGAATAGAAATCGAAAAGGTGTTTCTTTCAATCTAGAAGACTTACATCAATGTCAAATTATAGCTTCCTGGGTCAACCTCAGTTATAAAGTTGGTGCGTAAATCAATAAGGTCCAGTTGATTACTGAAGGAGCTGATAGTCAAGGAACCATTCAACAGATTGTTGCTAAGCACTCTGTCCCAACAGAAATCGAGTAAAATCGATACCAATGATAAGAACTATGGTTTAAATTCAAATTTCTCAAAAAATAAATTAGGAAAATGGTTTAATATCAAGCTGTTACTCACACAGTCTCCAAATTAGGTAGGCCAAATAAAGCCCTGGGGACTTCTCCATCAAGATTGGTGTGTTGCATCATTCTATCATAGCATAAACAGAGAGATTCCGCTCTTAGAATGTCTAGACGAATGAACTAAAACAAATAATAATTCTAATAGGATTATAGTATGCACATATTGAAGAACAACAAAGAACAATGAAAAGAAACAAAGAAACTGATGGATTAACGATAAATGGAACTTACAAACAGTTAAAAAGTTTGCTTTGTCAGGCACCTTAACGGCGGCTTGTCACTCCCAAAAGTTTACCCTAAATTTTTCCTTGATAACCTCCCCAAAACACAACCCTACCGTATTTCTACTAACTCTCACATAGGTCTATTCGCTTAACAAAGAAATAACATCATTAAAAAAGTTGTCTGGCTCAACCCGGTTGGGCCCTATCCCACTATAGGGCAAGAAAACTCCATTAAGAGCTGGAGTTCTTAGGGAAGGAATAAACAGAAAGAACTACATACAGTGTTGTCAATGACGATGAAGTCGAAAACCAAGGGGGAATATCCGAGACGTCAAATGAGTTATTGCTCATATCTCTGCATATCCCATTTGAGGCAAAAACCGAAAATCATGAATTTATTACATGAGAGATAGAATGTTAGATTGACCATTACTACTCACAGATACGTAAGATCATTCAGGACGGTTAAGTCGGGAATTGGACCAGTCAACCGATTGTTGGACAGATATCTAAACCGCAATACAAGGAATCTCCATCAAAATGGTATTAAAAGTATCGATTGGAAAAAAAAATATTACGTCTACTTACAGCTGGCTCAGGCCAGTAAGATTTCGCAAACTAGAGGGTACTTGTCCTGTCAGCATATTTCCATCGAGCCGCCTGTGAGAAAAAAAAACACTTTACTTAAAGGAAACTTCTAGAGAAATTTCACATAAGTTGATTAAGCGCATTGTGGCTACTCACACCACTTCCAGGGAGCTCACGAGTCCAAGCGTGGATGGGATGGTTCCATACAGCCTATTACCATCAATGAGACTGCAAAAAAATAATGAACGGGTAGCTAATAATTATCAGAATAATGCTTAGTTTACCTTCTTATTATGCATGCTGACGTGACGAGTTATGATGAATACAATAAATATTATAAATAATTATTTTAATTATAACACATTAAATTCACTTTAACTAGACCAATCACAATTTGTCACGTCAACGTGTAAAATAAAAAAGTATATTAAGCAGTTAAATCTAATATTACTCTAATTACCAGTAAAATGCTTTAATTCGATAAGCAAAAGTTCTTGATTAGACTCCATTTTTCAAAATTTCAAAACTTACACATGTACCAGATTCATGCTCGAGTTAAACAATTTGGATTGAATTGGTCCGGAGAGCTTATTCTGCCCAAGATGACTGCAGATTTGGCCAAAATATTAATCTGCTGGTTGAAAGGAAACAAATTCAAGCAAGCTGGGTTAGATTTTCATGGAGTCTCTCCTTACAAGTGCTTTGCATGTAGCAGCATATCTAAGCCTGGTGTGCTCCCATTCGAAACCGGGATTGGTCCCTCAAGCTGATTGCCAGCCAGGTCTAGCCAATAGAGCTTGGAAAGATAACCAATGGAAGGCGGGATTTGTCCACTAAAGCGATTTGAATTCAACGATCTGAAAACCAAAGCAATGGAGAATGGAATCAACTACACCTGACCGGTCTTAATGGAATATAACTTTAAGATCCAATTCTGATTATCCAGTAAAGATTCTTACAAAAAAACCAGGTTATGGAGAGATCCAATAGAATCAGGAATGGAACCAAAAAAATCACATCCAACTAGGATTCTGTAATGCAGAGAAAAAAAAAGAAGAACCATCAAGATGCTTCAATATATCATACTAAAAACTATAGTTCAACAATAAAAAATTTACAGGCTCATTAGCTTCATCAAATTTCCAATATCTGACGGAATCATCCCCGTCAACCCATTATTGCCAGATAGATCCCTAAAAGGAGAAGTAGATCCAACGATTACACTAAGTTAAAACTATGAAATATCAAAATAAGAAGAATTCTCCTTGTCCTTTACATGTTCCAAGCGGCAAATGGTTAATCTATGCAAACAACCTATGCACGATTCATACTAGATCTGAATAACTATCCATTTTACTTCCTCCTCGTTTGTCTCAATAGAGTTTTTAGTGGCATGTTTTAATCTTCTTCCTCATTACTTAGAAAAAGAGTCATCGGTATTGCCAACAATTACTAGTGGATGCGAGGACTTACAGAGTTTGTAACTCGGACAATGACGCAATCTCATTGGATAGGCTTCCAACGAGACCTATGCTGGATAATGTTCTAAAAAAAGAATGAATTCACATTAGTGAAAGAAGAATCGCCCACCACAACAAGAGGTGTTCTTCGTGAGATATGTGTGGAAAAATCACGAAAAGTCTTACATCGAGGTTACGCGTGATTTGGTGCATGTGATTCCAAACCAATTGTTGTTGCAAGGATCCGATCCTACCCAATTATCAGGAGTGTTTTTCAACTCATCCTTTAGAGACGTAAGATAAATAACTGCAATCGAAATAGAACATTTTCTATAAGAACTGAAAAATGAGATCAATCAAAGTACTCAATATGGATAAAATAAGATCCAACACCATTTGATAATAGAGTAACTGAATATTTGCAAATACAGGCAGGCAGAAGACAACTCGAAACTGAAATTAATTGGCCTAATCACCAAGGATCTAGCATAGTTCTAACTCCTAAGCTGTAACTCTAGTTCAAATTATGTTACCTACAGGAAGAAACAAAGTAAAAGATATTCGAATACTATTCTAAAACCTGAAGAAGCAACGCAAATGGGGCAGAGTTGCTTGATAAGAAATCAGAAATGGCGAGAATTAACAAAAAAAAGCTTCAAGCTATGGCTTTTAATCCTATTGATAGGGAAAGTAGGAACTTACAGTCCTGACTATTCGTGATCACTGAAAACTTGAAAATGAAAAGCAGAACAAGTGCAAGATTCCTCAGACCCATTGCATGAGAGCTTACGAAATTCTTCAAACAACTCAATTGGGATGAAGAAATTGCTTCGAGTATTACATTCAGCAGGAGCAACTTGATCGTGGACGTAGAACCGCTTCAACTTTCCCTTAAAAAAATCCAAGCAACAGTGCTGCAACATTGAAACGGTCAAACAAATTAATTTTTTCTACCAAATAGAATATAAAAAATCTAGGATGGAAATGGACGAAACATATCTAAACACAGTGGCTCCTCTCACTGGGTCAACTGTGAAAAGCTTTCAAGGGTTCGAATGGGACAAAAAAGACGTATTCCGTGGAATCATTCATGGACGAGGAAAGGAGGATCAGGATCGCATTAAGTCATAGAGAGAAAACAAGAGCGACAAAGAAGAGAGAGATGACAATGGCGAGGGACACTGAAAATGGTCTGCAACAAAATCATGGACCTGGAATGAATAGACGAAGGAGAAGATGATGGACTGGGTCCCTGCTCAGCGAAAAAAGATGAGCTTTGCGCTTGATTAATGCCATGACCAAGGTCCTCCATTGCTCCTCAATCTCTCCAAAATCCAACATCAAAAGCAAGAAGCTTTCAGCGATGGAATCCATTTCCGACAATAATAACCTGATATTCGCCCAACGCCTGTTTCTTCTGGGTTAGTTAATGCACTGTTCGTGTTAAAGACGATAACATATATTTTTAGAATTCAACGTTGGTGGGTCTTTGTCTGTTCATCTAGATTATAATAGTTTATGTAGTTTTTAATGTTAAAGAAAGGTTTTTTTCGACCACGCGAAACAATGGGTGGACTCGACCAGACCGGATTTGTGGTTTCGAGCGAAACCCACAACATGGAGTCATAGTGGAATCTAAGTCTGTTCACGGTTTGATTCAATGAAAGTCTGGTGGCTTAGAACAAACATATAGAAGAATGCACACGATGACGCCACGTGGCAGATAGAAATCCTTCGACTTTCCCACCACAATTTCTAGGACGAGAGTTCATTTAAAAGCTCACTCGCAATCTTATCGACAACACTGACCACAAGCCACGGCCACAGCCAGTAGAACTCTCTTCAGCTTACCAGAAATGGCAGCTCTCTCCGGCGCCGTTGTCAGCAGCTCCTTCCTCGGAAGACAATCTGTGGCGACATTAAGCTCGGCCAGTAAAGCTAACCAGGCCGCGTTCGGTCTCAAGAGCAGCCGAGGTGGTCGAGTGACGGCCATGGCTACCTACAAGGTGAAGGTGGTGACTCCAGATGGACCCATCGAGTTCGATTGCCCAGACGACGTCTACGTCCTCGACCATGCCGAAGAACAGGGGATTGACCTTCCCTATTCTTGCAGGGCCGGCTCTTGCTCTTCCTGCGCCGGAAAAGTTATCTCCGGCACGGTGGATCAGTCCGACGGAAGCTTTCTCGACGACGATCAGATCGCCGAAGGTTGGGTTCTCACCTGCGTCGCTTATCCTCAGTCCGACGTCGTTATTGAGACCCACAAGGAGGAAGAGCTCACTGCTTGATTTTTCTGCTGCTTCTCTTTCTATCTCATCAAGTGTTGTACTTCAATAATCTTTGAATCCACTTCAACTTTTCCCTCTTATTGAATTCCAAAACTTGCATACACAAACATTCTCTGATATTGGTTACATTTGAAGCTGTCTCGGTTGACAATTATACTCCCTTTTCTTCTCTGCTGTCTCCAATGTCTTCTTCGTCTGAAAACCGGAAGCCGGTTTCCCATTTTTAGTTAATTCATTAAGGTTTGAAAAAAGACATTGAGATTAATCCGGTTCGATCTCTCTAACACCGAGTAATCTTCTTTTTTCTCACTTGTAATCTTTTTAATATCATTCAAGGAATCCTTAGAGATGACGAAGTAGCGGTGGTCATGCTTCAGGCTTGGTTCGGTTTCAAGAAATCCCTATGTTGGGTACTCTACTACGTATCGTCGATCGTGGGCTTTGTGGTGTCAACTTGTCTGATAGACACGTTTACATCAACCCTAACGTAAAGAAACGATGGTTCAAAAGGCTTCTCTTCGCTTTGTTGGCTGCCGGCGTTGCCCTATTCGGCGGTTGTGCGGTTGTTCTGTGGCATTTCCGGGAGAAGCAGAAGGAATTCCAGACCAATTTCATGGCCGTCGACGAGGCCCATAAAACGGCGCGGCAAAATGGCCGGCCGGTCCAAAAGGATATTATTGTCCGGTTCACCGCCGTGAAATAAGGCTCCAGGCCGGAGACCCTACAAAAGTTAGGAGACGACCGGCTGAACCGGTGTATCATTTCCACCGACACAGTTTCAAAACAGCCGGTGTCCCACCAAAGCAATCCATTTAAAAAAACCATGCTCGGAGTTCGAACTCGCCCCCACCGCAATCGGCCAAAAAGGAAAAACCTTTCCAGGGGTGGTAGAAAATCATGATCATTATTCATTACCCAGATGATTAAATAACGAATATTTTTTAAAAAATTAATAGAAATATAAAAGTATATTAGTATTTATTTATTTTTATTTTCTACTGTATATAAACAAGAGGAACAAGTGTCGTTGTCAAATTAGGGGGGCGGTAGATGTCAAGCACCCACCAAATAGAGGACATTATAATTATTAAAATCACATAATAATAATATTATATTAATTTTTTTATTTTATATTTTAATTGTACATAGATATTAATTATTTTAATTAAATACAATTAATATAATAAATTTAATAATTATTTATTATAATAATCACGATTGACACAACCGCACAAATATTGTTTTATTACAACCCTAAGACTAAGTTTTCCCAATTAATTACCAATAATTCAAATTTTGAATATAGCTTGCAACTTTTACGAGTGGGATCATTCTCGTTTTAGAGCTCTATTTTGGAGAGTTTAAGATTGATTACGTCTTATTTTTTTAGTTCGATTTTTTACTAATTTAGCTTGGTTTATGATGTTTTTTTGTTGATTTAAAAAATATTTTATTGGGTTAATTGCATAAGAATAATATTATTTTTATTTTTATCTTATATCTGAATTGCATTTGTTGACGTATTTAGCATTGATATTTCTAATTAAATGCAATTAATATATTAAATTTAATAATTATTTATTATATTTAGAGTTTATAATAATTATTAAAATAGTTGTTAGAATTAACTATTATTTGTTCTTTTTTATACTCTCGCCTACTCTTCTCTCACGCCAATAAGGCCTCCCTCACTCCTAGGGGTGGGCGCGGGTCGGGTTGGGTCGGGTTTGAGAAAATCTTTACCCGACCCTAACCCTATAAGAGAAAAAAAAATTACCTTATCGGGTTATGATTGATACATTACCCAAACCCGACCCGACCCTATTCTTATCGGGTCAATACGGGTCGGGTTATCGGGTCATCAACATTNTTTTGCTAATGACTCAAAGTAAATAAAGCTGTTTTGATTAAAAAAAATGGTTTTGTTTTCCCCGACCCCTAAGCTTGGAGGCTAAATTGCACTTAACTTAAAAGAACTAAGAGCTTGTAAAAATACGAACAAAGATTCCCAGCAAGTACTCATCGGATTATAGAATGAACCAGTCATCAGGCCAATGCCTAAGACAAACCTCACGGCTCACATGCATAAGTGAGTCTTTGCAATGATTGATAGTCTTAAAAATATTTGCACAGCCTAAGAATGAAAAAAAATGAACACTTTCAGAGCTATCTCCATTACTACACCTAGAAGTTTACTGAATAAACCAGATAAACAGGCACAACAGAACACTTTTCGCGGCTAAATCCACTAAAAAAGACTAACCATAAGGCTTTGAAAGCTTGATTAGGATTATCGGAAACTCCACAACGAATTGAAGATAGCTCTTAGCTCGCGGCTCGCGTTGATTCTTCACCGGATGGATGGCCTTCGTGACTTCGTCTCAGACTCTCGTCTCATGGGGGCAGGATAACCTAGAAGTTTTAGGTTATTTTTTATAAAAAGAGCAGCTAAGGGGGCGGGTAATTTCGGGTCTTGCGGGTCGGGTCGGGTAATTACCTTAACCCGACTATAACCCACAAATTTAAATATTTTTTAAAATATTTTACCCGTTACTTGACCCGACCCGACCCGTATTTCTCGGGTCGGGTAATTACCCACGGGTCGGATCGGGTTTGCCCAACCATACTCACTCCAGCTAATTTGCCGTCTCTCTGACTCTCTCGAGCTCCGCTCACTGATCACATTGTCGGTGCTTTCCTCGTTCTCTCTGCTGCTCGCCTTGTTTTCCGGCCTCATTTCACTCCACCCCTAACTTTGAACAGAGGTATATTTTGTTCTTTCTTTTTTCTAAAAACTAGTAAATAAATGAGCTTCCCCCACTATCTTACTTGTTCAGGGATTCACTAGCTGATCATTTTAGCCAGAACTGGCGTGCAACAAAAGAACATGCAAAATTAGAGAGTTGGGAGAACGAATAAGAAAGAAGTTATGCATAAGCCAGAGTTCAAACTCATCAACATTCAGACAACAGCAAAAGAGAAAAGGTCTTGTCAAGCTCTTTATTTTTAAAACATAGGGGGGGACTTTGAGTTTACTTCCACTTCTTGAATTTCCCCCCATGATGCTTTCCAAATTTCCCGTGCTTTCCGTGTTTGAACTTACCACCATGCTGCTTGAACTTACCATGCTGGGGGTAGCCGTGGCCACCAACATGGCCACCATGTGCAAAGTGACCACCGCCACCGCCACCGTGGCCGATATGATGAGCTCCATATGCTGCAGCAGCAGCTGCTGCGCCTCCAGCTAGCATTCCACCCATCCCATGCCCTGAAATATCGACAAATATTAAACAACTTCCAAAAAAAAACAATTCTTTTTGTTTGTATTAAATGAATGTCAAACTAATGCAATCAAATCAAACCATAGTCACAACCAATATCAAAACAGACTGGGTTCAATTCTGTAGATAGATGTTCATAAATATAGTTCGTGTTAGATTTTTCGATTATAAAGTCATGCATATAACTCTTTTTGACATGGTAGACGTGTATATGGTTTAAGAACAATCAGTTCAAAGTTTATCATCATTTTAAAACGTCATCATGAGTAAACAGTCAAATCTTCGAAATCACTGGCAAATAAATTCTAAAGATTCAATACACATTTGGGGATCAAAGCCATGGATTTTTAAAAGTTTAAAATCCATACCTGAATGATGAGAGGGCTGAGCAGGATAACCAGCAGGCGGATAGGCACCAGGAGGATAACCATAACCAGCTGGAGGATAGCCCTGCTGTGGGGGGTAGCCTTGTTGGGGGTAACCTTGAGGGGGATAGCCTTGGGGAGGAGGATGACTCCCATGAGCACCAAGGCCATGTGCAATATGCGAGAAAAGTCCTTTGTCGGATTCATCATGCTTATCCTTACCACCTCCCATTGTTTCTCAACCAAAAGCCGATCCTGCAAAGCTTCACAGGTTACAACGGCAGCAGGCCAACAATTTTTCATTTCTTATCAGAACCAGAAAAAAATGTTCAAGGTGGTGAACTTTTGAAATGACCAATATACATGGAGATCACACCAGAAGGAGTTATTTAAAGGTATAGAAAAAAAATATGCAAAAAACAGTTAGTCCAGAGGCCGGACAAATTTTAAGAATCAAATTCACGATCATGTCCTCTGATAAGATTCCCGCCCTATCATCCCTGATCCTCAACCTTCCAACCGACGATAGTATAGTTTCAACAAATAGTATCACATACTTTCGCACCACCAAACATATCTAGCCACTCGGCCATAAATAAGCATCGAAAGAATTTTTTTCTTTATGAGCATTTTCTAGACAGTTTTCAGAAAATAGCGATGGAACATCCGCGATGAATTCAGATTCCTTAAAATTATTATCGGCGAATTCCCAGTCAGAAGAGAAAACAAACAAATTAGCGTAAATCGATCAGAGAAGCAAACGGAGAAATCAAAGGAGCAAGAATCGGAATAGAAAGAGAGACTTACAGTTAGCGATCGTGAGTTCCAACGAGACAGACAAATGGAGACGGAATTGGATTTGTAGAGAGAGGGGGCTGGAGAGCAGGTGAACCGACGTCGTCGAAGCATACGCGTAGATTAGATCGTTACGCATCACCGCAACACGTGTCGCCCTGTGGATGCATGTTCATAAAGTCTCTCGACGTTTTCTCAATCTCAACGCCTGCCCTTTCTCTCGCTTTATATTTTCACGAGTCATGACTCATGACTGAGTATATTTTTTATTTTAATAATAATAAATATTAATTTATGTCAGTTTGATTCATATTATTAATTTTGTTAATGCTATGTTTAATCTCTTATTATTTCCATTTTATTAAAATATAAGTTACGAATTTAAATATAATTAATACAAAAAATATTAAATTATAAATAATTGTATAAATTATAAATAATATTCGACCCATAGAGTGGTCGGGTAGTTTCTATTTAATTAAATATTAAATATTACGCCTGTGGCGGGTGGTTTCTATTTCCGATAAGAAAAATGTATCTAGAAATCAGCAATCACTATCTCACCACCTTGCTTTGGTGGACCGATAGAGTGGGAATTCGGGTCAGACCCATATTGTCGACTGGGCTGGGCTTTCTGAATTCTTAACCCTATTTTGTTTGGTAAATTACAACTGAGTTTAATTTTAAATTCTCAGAAAAATTAATAAAAAATCGAACCAATCCAAACCAAACCGATTGGTGAGTCGAATCACTCTTGCCCACCTCCAAATTTGCAGCTTATTCTCTCTCTTTATCTAGGGGTTTCCACACCGCTGTGTCCAATTCTAGTCCTATTCTAAATTGGTCCGTTGATTCACGATTGTAAATTTTTTAAAAAGATTTAGAGTTTGAACTGGATTTTTAATAGCGTTGGGTCGAGTTCTAATGATTCGGTTCGATTTGATTTTCAACTGGTCTTGGGTCAATTTTCTTCGTTTTAATCCAGTTTGATTTTCATGATAAAACTGTGATCAAAATTAAAAGCGTAGTTTTTGAAAGAATTGAAACGGAACATGGTTTAAATCTCTTTACTAGTTTCTTCCATATTTGTTCTTCGTATATTCTTATTCTTTTCGTTTTTTTCTCTTTGAATGTAAGTTTTCTAGTTTCTACTTTGATCAATTCCACGCGTCTGTCAATCTTGGTCAATGGAGATAAAGCTTTGGATGAATGATCGTACTTATATAGATATAATATAAAAAAGTAGATTTTTATCTTAATCAGCCATTGGAGAGAGAGAGATGAAATATGTAGGCATTGACTGAGAAAAACGATGATGGTAGATCAAAGACGTCGGAGCCATAGACGAGAGCAACAAGGGGTTTACACTCTTCGATGAACAGCTTTTCCTTCCTTCCCGTTAGATCTGAGTTTTGACGGAGGCTGAGCTCAAAAATGGCGATGCGGAAACACCACCCCTAATTTTGCATTTCCATTCTTCACACGAATTAGCATTTGTTTTCCGTCTACCCCCAGGTAACCCTTGTTTCTATTATCTGACCTAACACTCTCAACGAAGAGATCGCCTCGATTACCACGATTTGCAATCGGTATACGTTGATCCGGCCTTCTGAACCAAAGCGGTTTTTGAAATTCTGATCTAGGAAGGGGAAAAACTGTAATGTTAATGGTGGATTTGGTGCGATTCTTCCTCCTGAGTTATTAGCATCGAAGCTTCGAAGAGATTATGGTGTTCGGTCGAGCTGCGGATGCATTTTCTTTTGCATCCAATCGCTGGTCAGGGACTCACTCTTCCACCTCCGGTTACGAATCAACGTCCCAATCTGACTCCTCCAATCCTGCGCTGGAAGTCGCACCTCATGCTATCGCCATTTCCGCCTCTTCCCACAAGAACAATCTCAGGCTCTCATCCTCTCTTCAGGATTTCTCTGCCTATCATAGGCTTGATCCTGAAGAGGGCAATCCCAACAGCGAAAGTACGATCCCTTTGCAACAGCGCCATTCTTTGCAGCTGGAGAATTCCGGCTCTAGCTTTTCCAAAGATAAGGCACTCCCAGGACGCAGAGTCTCTCAGTTACTACGCACGAAGAAATGGGTACGAGCGCTTTTAACTTTCGTGTTCATAATGGTCAGTGCTTTTCTAATATATACATTTTCCAAGTCTGTGTATTCTCATTGGTCTGAAGGAACACCCAAATTCTATGTTGTTCTTGATAGTGGCAGTACTGGTACTCGAGTTTTTATATATCAGGCTTTCATCAATGACGATGGAAACAATGCACTTCCTGTAATTGTCAAGCCATTTACTGGACATCGCCAAAAGAAATTCAATTGGCAGAATGGACGGGCGTATAATAGAATGGAGACTGAACCTGGATTAGATAAATTGGTGCATAATGCATCTGGCTTAAAAGCAACTTTAAGGCCTCTTCTTGGCTGGGCTGAGAAGCAAATTCCCAAGAGTGCACATCGGAGTACCTCTCTTTACCTTTTCGCCACAGCTGGTGTTCGGAGATTACCTGCTGCAGACTCAAAATGGCTTCTAAACAAAGCATGGTCGATAATGAAGAATTCCCCATTTTTGTGCCATCAGGAATGGGTGCATACTATATCTGGCACAGAGGAAGCTTATTATGGTTGGATAGCGCTCAATCATCGTGCTGGAGTCTTAGGGGATACACTAAGAAGACCCACTTATGGGGCACTTGACTTGGGTGGTTCTTCATTGCAGATTACATTTGAAAGCAAGGAACAAGATAATTCGACTTTGAATGTGAGAATTGGACCTGTTAGCCACTATCTAGGTGCATACTCTCTTTCGGGCTATGGTTTAAATGATGCATTTGGAAAATCAGTGGTTTATCTTTTAAAAAAGATCCCAAAAATCTCCAAAGCTGATCTGGTTAATGGTGGGTTGGAACTTAAACATCCTTGTCTACAGCTTGGGTATAAAGAACGATATGTGTGTCCATTGTGTAAGAGCTCTCCCATGGCAAATAAGAGCTGGGCAAAAGCAGGAAGCTCAGACATCTCTATCCACCTCATTGGTGCTCCCAACTGGGATAAATGCGCTGCTCTTGCTAAAGTTGTGGTGAATAGTTCAAATTGGTCGAATTCAACTACTGCACTTGATTGTGAGGTTCAACCTTGTGCTATTTCCGATGGCTTTTATCGCCCACACGGCCAGTTTTATGCAATATCTGGTTTTTTTGTGGTTTATCGATTTTTCAACCTGACATCAGATGCTGCTCTTGATGATGTCTTGGATAAAGGCAGAGAATTCTGTGAGAAATCTTGGGAAGTTGCTAAGCATAGTGTTGGTCCTCAGCCTTTCATCGAGCAGTACTGCTTTAGGGCGCCTTATATTGTGTCTCTTTTAAGAGAGGGCTTGCACATTACTGACAAACAACTTGTCATCGGTTCTGGAAGTATAACTTGGACTCTTGGGGTTGCATTGTTGGAAGCTGGCAAGGAATTTTCAACTAAATCGGGGTTTCATGGTTATACTGTTCTTCAAATGAAATTAAGCCCATTGGCTTTTGTTGCAATCTTGTTTATTTCATTGGTTCTCCTTCTTTTTGTATTGTCACGTGTACACAAGTGTGCCAGGATGCCTCGGTTTTTTAGGAGGCCATACTTTCATCTTTTTAGACATAACAGTGTGAATTCAAGTTCTGTTCTTGGCGTTCCATCTCCTTTTCAGTTACAGCGCTGGAGTCCTATTAGCTCTGGTAAGTTGTTTGGTAAAGCTTTCAATTTCTGTTTATCTTCGTTTCAGGGATAGGTTTTTCTTCTTGAGCTTCATCGCCTTGTGTTTGTATTCTTGCTTTTATCTCTTGTTTGTTTCATGCTGGAGATGAAGTTGGGTCATATTTTTCTTCTTCTTACAATTCTTGATGGTATATTTGAAACTTTTATTACGTCGTATATATATACGGGCTTTGACCTTAACAAACTATAGGATACATGGGTTGTTCTATCCGAAAAGTAGTACTCTCAAAATCAACGTTTGTGTTTTCAAGTTTTATTATACTGAAAGGAAACCATAAGAACACTCGTCCCGGGTTGTTGTTAAGGTGGATAGATTTAAATGGCGTGTTCATAATCACGGTACACGACGATACTTAAAATGTTTTTGATATTTTTTTCACCATGTAGGTTCAAACACATTCATTTGCTAGATATAATTCAATTGCTTCATTAATCTATCTCGACTCGATGAATCTTGAAGCTAATACGATGACTGTGATTCAGGGGATGGAAGAGTGAAAATGCCACTGAGCCCGACGATTGGTGGGGCTCAGGAAAGACCCTTTGGGTTCGGACATGGGTGGTTCAGCAGCAGCGGTTCTGGTGCACCCGCCATGGCAACGAGCGGAAACGTTGGGCACAGCTACTCGTTAAATAATCTCGGTCTAATGCAATTCGAAAGCAACATGATGGGTTCGTTTTGGTTGCCCCACAGAGGCCAGACCAGGCTTCAAAGCAGACGATCACAGTCTAGAGAAGACCTTAGCTCCTCACTGGCTGAGACACACTTGGTCAAGGTTTAACCTCTTTCCCAGAGAGTTTTTTGCATTGGTAGATAGCTAATATTTGCTCTCTTTTTAACTATTTTTGCATCTTCTAGAGAAAAAGGTATAAAACGGTGCGTATTTAGTGGTAGATTCTATCTATTCAAACATTTAGAATTCTTTTGTATCAGAATTAAGAAATGAAATCATCCCATCGGGATTCCTCTTACCTTCTTGCTTTTGGCCGTTCAACTTTCTGCATAATTTCATCTGATTTTTTCTAAAAACGCACAGATTTTGTTAACTGAAACACCTTAAGATCCGATTTGTTAATCAGCTGTGAACTTAGATGCCGTGTTTCTCGGGATGATTCATATGGTAGATGCTTAGGCACATGGTTCAGCGACTAACGATTGGGCCACTGAGTGTGTATATCTTCGGCCTCAATCATGGTGCCTCAATCCACTTTTCCTTTTTTTGGAGTGATCTTGAAGACAGTTGTGACAGAGCAAATGAATTGTTCGATTTCTTAGGTTGCTTTTTTTCTCGAGAAAATAATAGTCGAGCTCAAAGGGCTTCGTCTTAAAGAGTGATAAACTAGCAAGTAACCGGCATTTGTATTATCGTGTGAAACTAGAAAGGGTCGTGGATAGTCTAGAGAGTGTTCCACGTGGCACGGACAAATTGTTTGTCATTTGATGGGGCATTCTATTTATGTCTTCACTTGATGTCTTGTTGTCGCCACCTACGCTCTACAAGCAACGAGGATGGGAGAACAGGGCTTTATCCGTCATTTCACCCACTCACAACTTGTTCTTTTCTTTTATAGTTAGCTTTTATCTTTGAACTTTGAAGAAATTTATAACGATATTTTAAATATTATTTTTTATTAACAAACATCTTAAATTTTGTAATTTTATATTAAACATCGATTAAAAATTAACACGCTGAATTTATAGGTAATTACATTGAATACCTCAACCTTTTTTTGGAAATAAACATCATGAACGTTACGTACTTTAAGTGAACACCTTCATAATAAAACAACGATTAACTGATGACAACTAATCGATCTCATTTTCTTTCTCTATCACTTTTGTTCTTACTGATTCGCTCTTGATTGCTTTTAGCATGTTGTGGCCAACCTCTTTCCGGTATCGATCTTGCTCTTCGCCATCCTTAGCTTGCCTTTCGGGGACCCCAACTCTCGCTCAACCTCTTAAGTATAGTTTTGTTGAGTTGAAGGTGTTGGCCTCACAAAACTTATCTGGTAATAGCTAAGAGTATTAATTATGATTTTTATTCATTATTTTGCCTTTATGGTTGATTTTGATTCTTGAAACAATTTATGCTCTTCAATTTTTGCGAGAAGTAATTTTTTAAATAATTGAATATTACTGAATTATGCAAATTGAAGAAGAATTAAGAAATTAATAATATTTAATTATCCAATACTTTTCCCTTTAAGCCCCTAGTATACCAACCCACGTCTCCTTGCTAATTAATAATAATTATTATTTACATTTTTACAGCTTCCTAAGGTCGCTTTCCCTCACAAACAATCCATGAAACCCGTAGGGCACTCGCCGGGGAAGTGCCACCACCGCGACAATCTCAAGCTCCGGCGACTTCGCGTCCATCACTACGAATTTCGACTTCCCTGTTATTTCTTCGTGAACGTAGCTCACTACATACCCATCGTCCTCCTCCGCCGCCGCGTTCTCCGGCTCCTTCGCCACAAAAAATGGCTCTCCGCCATAGCACCCCGGCCCAAACATTCTGCACGCCAACGAGCTCTCCCGCCGCTCCGTTTGTGACACGTCTAGTTTCACTACTCCGGTCATTTTCGGCATTGGATCGCCCACTGCTGCGTATACAAACCTGTTCTTCTTCCCCACGTACGCTGGATTTATCACCGCCATATCCAGGTTTCTTGTTGAAATGGGTTGTCTGGTAACTATTCCTGTTTTCAGGTTTATCTTTACTCTCTCCACCATAGCGTGGATGAGCTCCATTCTCTCTAATGTGTGTTCGATTGAGATGATATTTGGCGCCACCATTACTATTCCATCGTCTTCATCCCAAGCATTGATTGCGTGCATTATGTTGAATCCTGGTACATTGAACCATTTCATTTCTGAATCGTCTTTTGCAGATCTGGAAATGACTCCTAATCTAGGGATTTTCGATGGATCGGAGCCGACTGGGGATCCTCCGACTATCATCTCCATCGGATTCATTCCTATCTGTATGTCGGCGAATATGGCGTATTTTTTTGTAATTGCGAAGTCGTGGAGCATCGATGGTCGGTCTAAAGAGCGTATAGGTACATCTGGTTGTTTCTCTCCGGCTGAATTGAAGTGAAAGAAGGTTAGAAATGGTGGCAACGGACCGTATCTGTAAGCGAAAGCTTCGCCGGTGTCGGGATCGATTTTCGGATGAGCAGTCATACTCATGAAAAGCTTGCCATTAAAATCATTCCGGCCGACGGTCTCGATATCGCCGGAAGGAGACAAACGAATGGCATAAGGAAGGTCGGATTCTCCGAGGGCGTATAGTTTATTCCCAAAGAGGGCTAAGCTGGTGTTAGCAAGCCCAATGCCGTTAGCCGGATTGAACTGGCCAGAAAAGAATCGACCGGCGCTGACAGCACCGCGTGCGGCGGAAGCGATTAGACCGTTGAAGCCGGAGAAAACGTTGGGAATGACCGGAAAACCAGCGTCGCGTTCGACGGTGTACTTATGGGTTTTAACGAAGCGGCTACAGAGGACGGCCGTACCTTGAGAGATTCGAAGGGAATGCAACATACCGTCGCCGTCGAAGAGATGATAAGGACCACGAGGAAGAAACTGTGGGTTAGGGCCGTTTCGAATATAAGCGCCGTCGAGACACGGCGGCAGAGAGCCATAAATGACTTCACACTTGGTCGGAGGAAGCTCGTCGACGGGAGCAAAGTTGCTGGCAAGCACGAATCTAGGATCAACGGAAGGACGGAGAGGCGGGTCCACGAAGTTGTTGATAATATCATCGAAAGCATTGAGAAACAGAGCCGGCAACGATGGATCAGAAACCTTGGCCGGAGCAGCAGGCTTAACTGCAGAAGTAGATTTGTAAGGGAAGGTGGTTGGAGATAGCGACGGAGATATCGACGGAGCTGGCGGCGGCGTAGTGTCAGAGGAGGGCGGTTTTTCTTCGATTCGAACGGCGGAGACGGAGAGGAAGGAGGGAGAAACGGAGGTTTTGAACAGTGAAGATCTAGCGGAAATTGCAGGGGGGAGGGGATGGCGGGTGAGGAAGGACGAAGACAGAGCTTCCATGGCGGGCTTGCTCTTCCACTTGGACAGCGGTAATGGTTATATAGAATGTTCAGATAAACTACACCCATGTTGGCAACTGAGGTTGTCTGGTCCACAACTTAAATGGTCAGATAAATTATGTAACGTGATAATAGGTAAGCTATGTGTGGAGAAGAATATAAAAGGACCGATATTTTGGTGGGTGTCTTTTTCTAAATTGGGACATCATTCAATTTAGTAAACTCTAACCTGAACCTGAATCATTGGCTACGGTTTCAATATTCGGGTCGGAATTAGAGTTGGTTTGAAATTGTGGCAAGTTTGACCCAATTTGGGGTTTTTTTTATCTTATGAAATTGTGGATCGAATCGTGAAAAGCAATTCGAATAGAATTCAAACCGAGATCGATTCTTTCAGTAGAAAAACCAAACCAAAAGGGTGGATCCGTTGCGGTTTTAGGCTAACCCGAGTGGTGATTCCATCTTCACAATTGGGTTCAATTGGGCCGTATTTATAGCGTTTTGCATGCATGATAAACAGACTCAACATTGACCCCTCTAGTCTCTAGCTTATCCCTAAACTCAATCAAAGTCAACCGTTTTGATTGAATGGAGTGTCAACCCTTTCCACAATTAGGAACCACGAAGGTTTTCAAACGAGGTAGAAGGATTCATAGATTAGAGTACTTTTGGTTGTGATCAAAATACTAATCTAACTTGGATACATTAAACAACCATCAAAATGGCAAAGTCAAACAAAAACACGACACTATCCTCCATTAAGAATCTGTCATCAAATTTCATCGACCATCATCGAAAAAGAGTTTCCCATAATATTGACGGGTGTAATATTGCCCCCGGAATTCGGGAATGTCTCATCTCCGCTTCTCGAGTCTCCCCTAGAGCATCAAAAGATTGTGTAATTATAATGTTTATGAATGAGATTTCGAGCAATTTATAGAGCAAATTATAGAGCCAACCCTCGATAGAGTAGGGGGACAAAAGTGGGTATTCCGCTTCGAAATGGCCTAGTTATAGGCTTCCATTCATGGGCCTTTCTTTGGCCCAAACACATGGTCTCTCTCTTGGTAGATATTTTTAAAATAATTTATAATTAGAGGTATTTTTTACTAGCATATAAACTTTTAATATTAGCAATTTACCCTTCAAAGAAAAACTATTTTCTAATAATACCCTTCAAACACATGCGATTGTGTCCATCTGCACTGCGTTATTAATCGTGACCGTCCGATCCTTACTGTGGGCCCATTGCAGAGGAGCGCTTCTGGATTTTACTCGTCTCTAACCCTCCCTTGTTATTTTACTTTCACTATAAAAAGCGAAGCACCGTCTCCCACTTCCTTCTTCTCTGGTGTAATCTCTCTCCTTCTGTCAGAGTCGACTGATCGAAATCAATGGCGTCTCAGTGGAAATACGTCTTTTGACCACTCGAGATCCACTGCATTTACTTCTTTTCTCTGTTGATGAGTTTTAGCTGAGAGAATTTATGCTGTTGTAGATTCTAGCTATGATTTTGGCCCTGTAAACACCAACCTACGAAGTTGAGGAATCGTTTCCCTTTGCTTATTTGTGTTTCTTCTACGAGATAGGTATGATTCCTTTCCTATCTGGACTATGGGAGTTGATTTATTCGTGATGGAGTAGAATCGTTTGCACGTTTTTAATCTGCTATTGGAGAAATCATTTTAATCCTAGCATTAGCGTTTTTCTTCCTAGGGCCAAATCCTTTTCCCTTGAATAAATTTGGCTATGATATTTTCCTTCTATGAAAAAGTAGACACAAGGAAGAGAATGCGAGTGTCTGATCTGGTAGCTAAAATTGGTTGCCATTTTTCGTTCGCTGATTTTCTTTTCTGTTTGCCTTTTCTATTGCTAAGGTGCTGTGCTCTCGCGAACGGAAGGTGATTCGGAAGCGCGGTGTCAGCTCTGTGAATCGTATTTCCTCGATTTCGTTTAAGATCGGTTGTGATTTGGGGATATAAAATGCTGTCGATGCGCAGAAGATTAGTTTGCTGCTCAAATGACAGAGATGCGAGCCTCGACTTCGACGAGCAAGACAGTAAGCTTCCTCAATCTCCGCACCCCCTTCCAGTTAATTCAAATTAATTAATCTAGCCTCTCCTTTTTCAACTAACTTCTCTCATTTATTTATTAATTTTGTACGCTCTAGGGAGATTTGTTTGAGACTTTTCAACTACGCTGCTTGTCTAGTGCTAATATTAGAGTGGGGTCCATAACTTGCACCGGTTAGATTATAGGCAGGGTAGGTCCCATAGATGTGCTGAAACTATTCGACGATGTCGTTTATTATGCTTTACTGCTCCGGTGGGACGACCGGCGCCAGAGACTTTTTTCTAGTTAAGGTCCGATGACGATGTCCACTTCAACGTAGTGATGATTTATACAATTTCAAGGTGCGGATTATTTTCAGAAAGGATGGGGCAATTTAGAAAGTAATAGGTACTACAAATGAAAACAAAAGGAATGCAAGTGGGGATGGTCGACGAAAGGCTCGTTGATGTTGACCTTGGAATATGTGCTTCGTGCAAGAAACGTGGGGTGACCCACTACTAGAAACATTGCAGGAATATAGTAATACAATTTATGAAAGCGATGGGGGTAAAGATTTTTTTATCAAGGGCTATGTTCTAATCGTTTTGATTTTCTTTTTATCTCAGGATTATTTTGTTTGATAAATGGGGGAGTATTATGATGTATGTATAGGTTGGAGTTTGTTGGGACACTTGTCAAAAGATAGTGTTTTGTGCTTAAAAAGTAGAAAAAAAAAATGTTCAACACTTTTAAGGGAAAAGTATTTTTACGATTTTTATTTTAAGGTTCAGTATGATTTTCTAAAAGTCCTCTTTAAATAATTGTAAGTACACTTTTCAATAAACGGGTTACAAATTTCTTCATGGCGATTATTTTATTGACCTTATTGCGGTTTAACAGGAAGAATCTCGTTTTTGGTGGCAAGATGTTAGAAATAAAATATAAAAATAATGGAGTGAGATGCCCCCCATTTCCAGTTGTCTCTAGGATATTGTCCCAAAAAATTGTAAGCCTCTCATCTGTCATATAAATCGACGTGGTGGGACCATTTTTCAATTAGATAGTCAATAATTAGAGTCACAAATTTACGCAAGCAAAAGTCACTATCCGGTTACAATTTCTTCATCTGCATCAACTTCACCCCATAATGATTTCACTCTGCAATGATATTTCAATTATTCTTACTGCATTATTGATTCTATTAGGACTGTCTGATACCAGTGTATTTTCTCCTGGAATTTGATCAGATCTTTCAATTACTAAAGGCCGAGGTGGTCTGGGTGTGGTTACTTGTTTTTATAAACGCAATGAGTTTAAGCTGTTCTTGATAGTTGAGGTTGACGACCGGTCCTGTTGCTAGCTAAATTTAGATTATTCAACATAAACACTTAGTTGAAGCTGTGAAATAATAGGTTTTCTCGGTGCTTAGATCCTTGTGTGAATAGGAGATGGAATGTTGATCATAACAATTATATTTTGGGATCTTGGAACAACTATTCTTTTTATCATATTGTAGTAGGCATCTTTTAATTTTTTCTTTGTTTTTTTATGAGCGGGCTTAGTGTGTCTCTATTTTTCAGTTCCACTAACTATAAACTCAATGAGATTTTTATTTGCAGGAGTAATAACATATGATGGTCTTGAGAGCTGTATTCTCAACCGTCAGACTTACGAAAATGAAAGCAGAACTAGTAGAGGGGATGAATGTGCATCTGAGTCGATGGAGGATTTCGATTCAAGCTGTTCTTCAAGCAAGGAGGCTTTTGGATCCTTCTCATTCAAATGGTTATCAACCAAGAAGGATCAGCATGGTCTAGCTGAATGGGACGTGTCAGAAAGTCCACCACACTTCTATGCAGGAGAGAAACCTCCCAAGGCTGTTCAGGTTTCAGATGTGGATGCAATGAAAGAAAAGTTTGCAAAATTATTGCTGGGGGAAGATGTAACTGGCGGCCAGAAAGGCATTACTACAGCACTAGCATTGTCTAATGGCATCACAAATCTAGCAGGTTTTTCAGAGCATGAACATATATTATTTCCATCTATTTTATAGGGAAATTTATCAACATTTTACCTGCTTTCCGGATCAGTATCTTTTTCTATGCGGAGGATTGGAGAAAATTTGACAAATCTTTTTTCAGGACTCAGAAAATCTTATTACTTTTTATGTTAGTATATACTTGGTGAAAATTTTCATCTTTTTGAAAACCTTATAATATTTAAATCAAATATGCAGTAGTCATTTTTGGTGAGTTATGGAAATTAGAACCTCTTCATGAAGAAAGAAAAGCAAGATGGCAAAGGGAAATGAGCTGGTTGCTTTCCCCCACGCACTATATGGTCGAATTGATTCCCACTAAGCAGAACAATGCTGACGGTGGAATCTTGGAGGTAAAACTTTGTTCATATGTTACTACACATTCTTAAGCTTGCCACACTGTAGATTGAACAGATCATGACTTCTTGGTGCAGATAATGACACCCAAAATCCGTGCGGACATCCACATGAATCTTCCAGCCCTTCAAAAGTTGGACTCCATGCTTATTGTAAGTGGTCCATTCTGGCTTCCTTGACAAATATAGCATGAAATAAACTAAGATTGGCTGATCTACGTGACTTTCTGCATAAAAATTATGACAGGAGGCGTTGGATTCAATGGTGAATACTGAGTTTTGGTACGTAGAAGGAGGTAGTCGAGGTGAAGGAAGGAGCAAGGTTGCATTGGAAGGCAAGAAATGGTGGCTTCCATCACCACATGTACCTCCTTCTGGTCTCTCTGAAGCTGAGAGAAAAAGGCTGCTTACCCATGGTAGAGTCGTCTATCAAGTATTAAAGGCTGCCCAATCCATAAACCAGAGCATTTTGTCTGAAATGCCTGTGCCAACAACCGTGAAGGAGGCAATTTGCAAGGTAATTTAGCTCTAGTCACGTTTCTGTCTCATTTTTTCTCAGAAATTCTCCATTTTTATGCTCTTTCTCTCTACCATGTTCGTATAGTGTGGAAGGACAAACCTAAATGAGGAATTATTAAAGATTTTAACGGGAGAATCAAGCACGGCTGAAACCATGCTCAACTCTCTTAATCTGAAATCCGAACACGGAGTTCTTGAGGTCATCAACAGGTTGGAAGCTGCAGTATTTGCATGGAAAGAGAGAATCAAAGACGAAGAAGGTGGAAAATCTCCAATTCGAACATCATGGTCGTCTTTCATCAAGGACTCAATATCCGAGAGAGAGAAGATGGAGCTACTCTTGGACCGCGGTGAAGCCCTTCACCAATTGCTTAAAATGAGGCATCCAAACCTTCCTCAATCATTTCTCGATGCCAAGAAAGTTCAACACGGAAAGGTACGTAAAACAATTTGACATTTCTAACCCAAACGATCAATGATTTTGATAAAGGGCATTACCTTGTTAACATATTTTTTTTAACTTAACCTTCTAGCGTGCTAAGTTTTGATTAGTATTATAAATAATTATTTTAATTACAATACATTAAAAACATTCTAATTAGACTAATCAAAACTCGATACGTCAAAAATTAAGGTAAAAAAATATAATAAAAAGACAAATTTAGCATTACTATTTTGTAATTATATTCGAGAAACAACATCTTAAAATATATTTCTGTAGGATGTTGGCCATGCCATTATGGAAGCATATTCCCGAGTACTCGGGAACTTGGCTTTTAGCATATTGTCGAGAATTGGAGACATTCTACAAGAAGATGCTTTGACAAATCCAAAATCAGGAGGGTCAGCAATTGGCTTGCCTGTGCTGAGCTGCACCACTTCCCCTGACTTACAATCCTTCAGCGTTCATATGAACAAAGTGGAAGCTCAGTTTTATGACTCTGGTTTAGGGTCGAGCCGCAATTCAGACGCTGAATTCTCGTGCAGTGAGGCTAAATCGAGCTCTTTAACAGCAACTCCGAGCTGGGGTCGACCCTCGTGCTTGGGCAAAGAGGCCCGTGCCAGTGCGTCTCCCATAAACTCGCCTTGATGCTCGAAAGGAGTATGAATTTTCGCTCTCTGGTTGTAAATCATCCGTTTTTTGTAATGCTTTTTTTCATATTTCAATCAATTACAATGAGTGCAACTTGGTGAAGATGGTATTGGAATCAGTTAGGTCTAGTTATTCCATGTTATCCATCTAGGGTGTAATTGGATGAGATTTCCGTTTTAATTAGATGAAATTATATTTATTTTTTATTTTATTGTTTTAAAATGTCCTTCAAATTATTTAATATAATTAATTTATTTCTTATAAATTCAAATGATGCAAATATAACAATCATCTGATGAACATGAACATCGTAAAATAATTGCTCTTATTGTACTGTCATGAACTCTCACGAATGTACATGAATAGGCGATCTGCAAAACTCGACGTATTTGGAGGAGTCGAGATAACTCAAGCTCAAATAATCTATCTACCGACATTTTTGTGTCCTCTCTAGAATCAAGTCTCGTCAATTGTAATCTCATTTCCTCCCGTGGTAAGATGCGGAAGATATATGATTAAACAACATAAAGTACTCAAACAGAAATACTTCACAAAAAGAAGAATTAGCTCATTCCCGTCACAACTGGAGGCTCCAGCCCCACACCACATCCGTTAAGTTTTTGGCAGATGATAGCATAAAACGACACCCAGATTCCTTCCAAAGGATAAGGATGGTCCCCAGATTAAACTCGTAAAGTCTGATAATGATTTTCCAAAACAGGACAACACAGACTAGCGTTGTTTTTGGCACGAGGAAAGAACCAGCCCATGTTCATCATTCCATCCAATAATTCGAAATACCCACAACCAGAGATTTTAACTACATTTCGAGAATGTTGCCGCAAAAAAGCAACTTCTTTCTCGAGGCTGGATAGATAGAAATCTGTTTAAATGAGAGACTGTGCACCAAAGTATTTGATTGAGAAACATGGAGGTTTAGTTCTCTTCAGTTGTATCAGATCTGCAAATATCCCCCCTGCAAAGTGGGCATACCCTGCATCCCAAAGTGCCCATAGCGTTCAGGTTTGAGGAAGAGTGAAGAGTTAGATCCAAATGAATAAAATTAAAGAATTGCAGTCCATATCAATGTGGTCCTACGCCAGGAAACCAGAACGTTGCATCAGAATAAATGTATGATCTATTCACTGATAAGGGTGTGGCCCAAGAAAATTTAATCGTGGGTCAAAGTTCAACTTTATCACATGGGAGGATTACGTTTATCTTCAGTCTAATCACTAATAATTGACGAGACCCTCTCCAACTAAAACAGAGAATAACGAACTGAACAATTACTCAAGAAATGACTAACTTAGACTTAAATGGGGAAAGACCCCATTGAGAAACATCAGTCATATTTTTATGTGCATCAATTTCCTTCCAATTATTGAGAACCATGCTGACACGAATGACTATTAAATAATTTGTAAGGAAATTAATGTATCTGGAATATCCTTGATTGATCTTTTATCCCTAGGTAATATCGTTACGACGAAGCCAAATAGCCTGGAAAATTGCTAAAATAAGACGCCACAAATCATGTCTACAAAATTTACGAAATTCATACCTATGAATCTCTTTGAGCCACTTGTCGACGCATGATTTATGAAATTCGTGATGGCAAGGAAGTATTCTCATGCTATCTCCTTCCTCGTACTCTACAAGACATATATAGCACCTGCAAAAAAAAAATCATTTCACAAACCAAATTAGAGTCATAAATGAATCTATCCATAAAAAATAGTTGCTTCTGATAAAGAAAATAAGGTGTGAGGAACCTTGAAAATAAATAAAGGAGACATCCATGATAAAATTTTGTGAAGATTGCAAAAGGTGAGGAGAAAAAAAAAACAGATAAGGATGTACGCGCTTACAGGGCAACCTCTTCGTTTTGATGTTTATGGAACTTAGAGTATAATTTGACGGGTAAAGAATCCACAACTTGGTTTGGAGCGGGAATAGATCCAATTACCGATACTGAAGGCCGGGAAGATAGAACTACAGATTGCTGGTGAATTTCATCCAGAACCTAATTAATATAGAAACATTCAACTTGGATAGAATGATATTTTGAAGGCTATTAAGATAGTAACGACATTTGGACAATACCTCAAATAATGCTTCAGCCAACAGGACAATTCTTGATATGCTGGCCCTGGCAGTGCTATTGTTGTTTAAATGAGGATTAATATTGGAATTCCTATTATTAGGATGACATGTACAACGACCAGATCTATGCTGACCAGATAATACGCAAGATCTTTCATGTTCAGGTAGGTCTTCAAATCGGCTTCCCATGCGCTGAAGAGCACGGACCTGCAATATTGGTTATCAGAGTCAGCAATGTGATGCAGAGAAGAGAGGGAATTGACAATATGTATGAATACTATTACTTACAATCATGAACTAAGAGAGACAGCTGAGATTTACTTATAGAAGCTTTAAAACCAATTGCTAAGCTTATTAGATTTAAAAAATAAAGGAATAAACATTGGCTTAGTTATGTATAAGATGGGTCAGTGGTTTCTTTAATTATCCATAAGGTTTTACATGACCTGATGCACTACAATCTTAATCACAGAAATAATAGTATGCAAATGATAAAACAATATCACAAACCTGGGTGCGTATCCTTCTCCTCCTTTCAATGAAGTTAGATCTGTGCTCCAGCAGATCATGATATCCGGATTCTCTAGGTCGTGTAGTCTGCACCTCATAATCTTGGATGCTAAGAAAGGAGCTAGGAAAATTGGGAGGGCAATAACCCGATGTAGTTGAAGAGGTTAATTCGCCACTTTCAAGCGATGATGCTCTTCTCTCAACATTCCTGGCTTCCCTACTACTCATGTGGCTTCCATCCCTCTCTTCTCTCTCTTGTTGGAAAGGACACAATGTTGAACCCGACAATGATGATCTGCGAAGAACTCTGTCTCGAAGTCTTCCAACACTTAGTGTTCTGCTGAAACGTGAATTTCTTTCAATTGGTTCTCTAATTCCACACTGCCGATCAGAAAGTCTAGACTCAGCATTTTCTGACCCATTATTGATTATAGGGGAGTAAGACCTCTCTGGATTATCAACGCATGTGGCCAAGTCAAAGGCTCTTGCTTCTTCAAAATCAACATTTGTAGCTTGATCATGTGGAGTCAAAATTTCATCATATAACCTAAAGCCAGCAGTGCCATCTCCATGACATTGCATTGAAGTTTCATCAAGTTGCGATGAAAGAAGCATGTCACAATGTCCCTCAGTTTCGTCTCGACGGATCAAGCCTCTAACATGTCCAGGCTGTAAATGAAGCTCATCCACATTGTCCAAGATTGGGAAACTTGTCGAAGAAACTGGATAGGGACTTGAAGATCCTAAACTAGTGGCTCTGGTTAGTCTAGAGGTAATATTACCAGGTATCCGCCTAAAGCTAGAAAGGAAACGACTTGATCGGTTCAATGACTGAGCGGATGACGCTTGGTCTGAGTGGCTACAAGCTATGGGGGCTGTATCAGCGAGACTTCCCTGATGGTATTCAAGTAACTCAACACCAGCTGATAAGTATGCCCTTTCAGCAGATTTTTCAAGTTTTGCCTTCCCACAACCATCAAATTTTATCTGTCCTCCTGTTTGAGTTTGACTAAATGAAGCATCTCCCTCGTTTTCTTTCCCCTGGTCATTAACAAAATTAAGAATTATTCTCTTTTTTGGATGAGAAGTGAACTAATTCCAAGCACCTTTGTTATCATCCAGACATTTAATCACTTAATTATCGCAGTAAGACAGGAAAATATCATCATCGTTCAATGAAACTAACACGAACTTTTCATATCTATTTGCATTCGTGTCCCCTTTAAAGTTTTCTTGAACAATTATATCAAGTACCTAGCGGTCAAAGTCCTAAGATGGCACGCTTAGGAAACGACTCACATAGGAATCTTACAGAAGAAAAACACATACGATTTTACAGAAGTAACCGAAACGATGAAGAAAGCAAAGTAGCGTTAACAAAGAAAGAGGAATAAAAAATGGATACCCGTTCGCCATCGTAGCTATTGAAAGATCCAGAGAGAGTAGCGAGGCAAGAAGATTGAAAAACACGGTGCACCTTGGACAAACCCCTCGGATACTTTCTAGGAGAAGAGTTGGATGAAGAAGCACAGCTTAACCCCTTGCCTTTACTTCCACTAGATCCCATCCCTCCTGCACAATACGGAGATCCCTATACCATGGCAGCTATAAAAAGACCAAACATGACTACCAATGAAGAAGAGAAGCAAAAGGAATCATGGTTTGAGAATTCTTCAGATCTAATATTTCACAAACTGAAAAGGATGAACAAACCAACACAAAATCGAACATGGAGAAAAACAAAAAGTGGTGCGAGAAAGCGTCGCAAAATCAGAATCGTGATTAGAGAGAGAGAAAGGGAGTTGCAGAGCAGAGGAAAGTGCGAAAATGAGTGTGTTCCAGTGGAAGCGGGCAATCAAAAAGGGTAAAGGAACAAAATCAGATGATTTTTGGAGGACGTCATGGTTAAACGTACCATCACTTGCAGAACCACAGAAGACTATTGCCTTATTCTTATTAAGATGGAAACTCCCTGTCCCGCTTCTTCGAGCCCGGCCCAGCCCAATATTAACTACCTTGGGCCTTCTAATCCGGCCCAAACTCAAGTATTAATTATTAGACCATAAATAAATAATTAATTACGTCATAATTGTAATAATTAACAACATAGAACATTGCTTAGATTTCGTGGTTCAGTCATGTCCTTGAACTATCCATGAATCTATAACATGTTCCGATCGTAGCGTGTAGTCGTTGCAGTCCTAAATAGAAAATCTAAATCAAATTATAGAAAGTGAGCTTGAGAGTTGGTATCGTGGGTAGGACCGCCGAGTCAAGTTCAATTTTTTTAAATCTATCGATCCTAGCGGGTCTATTTATAAAATTGGAATCAAACTCTAAACCACTGAGTGGCAAATATCGGGTCTATTTCCATTTGCGTCCAAATCAAATTTTGGTTTGCAGGGTTCAAGTTCACGATCGATTTTGAATAAAAAAAACAAACCGAACCGATTCAAATGATTTGCCTCCCCAGTTAAACAAATGAGTATGGAAGATGAAACAAGGAGATCCAATGGAGGAGTTTACAACCCAAGCCAATGAAATACAGACAGCCCTTCTGCAGCTTAGCGCAGTGGCTACTTTATTCTCTAACATCTTGAATCATATTAATATGTCTCTCTTAGAACAATTTAATAATTCAAATATCCGGTTTGAGATTCAAATATCCGGTTATGGCAAGTCGGGTTGCAAGGGTAAGCGCAATCGATCGTTCGGAAGGTCGTTCTATCGAAAAACCAGTCTCCAACAGCCTCTGCAATCTTCTGCATGACATAAATCTCAAAAAAATTAGTTTCTCGAGACTATAAAAGACGGGCTCGATAGACCGTTATTGCCTCTTACCGTGTTTTTAAGCACAGGGGAATCGCCTCTCAACCATGTCTCCTGCATTTCGGTCTGGCAGTGGGCATAGCAAGCGTCTACGAACATTCCGTTCGACGGGGAGGAAGTCACCCCATTTAACGCGTCTAAAAACTGCAATCTGTAAGCTGATTGCAATTCGAAAGCTTGAGTTAGATTGCAAAAATCGATTCAAAAAGTTGAAACAAGTATCGTTTTGGGCGTTTGAAGAAGTTTTGAATTATTTTCACCTTGGATGGTTGCAAGCTGACTCAAGGAACAGCTTTTTATATCGAGCTTGCAGTTGTGCCACAGGCCGTGAGGATCGGCCACGCCAGGTGCTAAAATATTCTTAATCTGGCAAATCTTAAGCCATGTCAGATATTGAATTAATGCTGGATTTATCTTTCTAGCATACTTTTTTATTGAACACATTACAGCAAATACACTTTAACTAGACCAATCATTATTCGACACGTCAGCGCGTACATAAAGTGTGTTAAGAAGGTAAACTTAGCATTGATCATTCAACCATAGTAGAACACTCTTAATAATCATTTTAATTCTAACTTGCTCGGAAATGCATCTAAAATGGATGTATTTCACCTACTAAATTCTGGGTTTGGTTGAACCAGACCCCTAAAAAACTCAAACACCTAGTATATAATTCGTCGATTGTTCGATGAAACGAACCTGCCATGAATCGTATGCTGCGTTTACGAGAAAGAGAGGGGTTCGGATACGCGGGGCAACATTTTGCGGAAAGAAGCACTGCAATATGCACTAGAATTTTAAATTAAACTCGAATAAAACAACCTAGTAGTTGACCAGAAACCAGAATCCAATACTCACCAACCCCGGGCTTAGTTTCGAAGTGCAGGCTGCTGGCAAGTTCCTTGCCGAATTCTATGCAACATTCCGAAAAAATAATAAACAACGTTTAAGCAAAGAATCTGTATATAAAAATATAATGAGTATATAAAGTCAAGAACGTACATGAGTTTCCACCACATCATTGAAGAAAGATTCTATATGTGAAGCTCCGGAAACATCCTTCCTGTCGATCGATAGAGCGAAGTTGAAATACAAAACACAAACCGGCTTAAAAAGTAGGAGAGATTCGAATTTCAAGGCAGAAGAAAATCGCAAACGAGCTTACACGTTGATGAAATATCCGGCATCTGCTATGCATTTAACCATTGCAGATGGGAGCAGAGATCTGAAGTTATCACAGTGCAAGATAGATGTCAAACCACCAGCCGAACAACCCGACAAAATAGCCTGAAAATTCAATTAATTAAATGACAGTAATCGTGAAAATAATACGATTAACAAGCTATCGAAAGTTGGTACATTTTTCGCATTTTTCATCCCTTTAGCTAATAGATCCTCTACAACGGCAAGCCACACCCTTGCTCCTCTAAAATGAAGCTTGGTAGCCTGATCAATTAATCATTTGTTAGAACAAAATAGGAAGAGAAAAAGCTTCAAATCTTAGCATCTACTAATGGTTGGTCCACTTCTCAGCTACTCACTGGATCAACAACTTCGACATCACCAGTAAATGAAGATCCATCGCAGTATCTAACCTTAATTTTGTTCCAATTGTAAAAGTCTACAAATACATGCATATCACATTAATTCTCCATCAAAAGTCGAGATTATCGAGTAGTAAAAGAGCTTCATTTATCTGTTACCCGGATTGGATTGCTGATCGTTACTTAGAATTCCGGAGAAGGCGAGATGTGTGTCCATTGCCTTCGATGAACCTAGTCGAGTGGTCTTCCGAAGAAGGCAAGTAGTCACATTATTACACCATCCTCCACCCTGAAAACCCCAAAAAACAAGATTTATGACTGCATTAGCCCAAATTAGAACTTCGTTTACTGATTTTTGACATCCTCATTCTTCCGGAAAAAGCTATTTTAAGAATGAAACTCAAAGAAATTATGTTTAAGGAATCTACAAATCCAGCAGAAAAAAAAAGAACAAACCTCGATTTGGACCAACCAATTGTCGGCTCCAGATCCGAATCCGGGGCTCAAATGGTAAGCCGGTGCACTTCCGTCCAAACAAACTGTATAATTTCTCAAAATTAGTGAGTGGAATTAAGAGATATCAGTTCATTAGAACGTTAATGGCTTACCAGCTCCTTTGGCAAGTGCACTCTCAACGTAAGTTATATCCACATTGAACCCTTCTCCTTTTAGCAAAATAAGCATAGAACATAAAAGACATAGCCATACGCCGTATCTTGCACACAGCATTCTGCATAGATCACAGCTCGGGATTCACTTCACTCCATTTCAGAGAACATAATGGAAAGAACATTATCAACGTATATCCGAAGAATGACTCAAACTTAGAAATAGCGTTTAGATTACTGTGGGTTCAGATAAAGTTGATTAAAGGACGAAACTTTCCAATCCAAGATTTGAAAACAACTCGAACCGCCATTGGAGACCCATTTTCAAAATCTATCGTTCGAAGCAGCGGAGTAAGAAACAGAAACCATAATGAAAACTTAACCTGGAAAAGGTTTAAAAAGTTGCAGAAGCTCAATGCGATGGCGGGTGAAGCTTCCAAAACGAAGGAAGTAACTCGGGTAAATCAATGGTGACCCACCGTCAACTCTTTTCGAGGAAAAAAAAATTGGTTCTGTGCATAGACGAAGTGTTTTTCCAACTTGGAAAAAAAAAAGCTTCGCTTTGCTTTTTTCAGTTTCTGATTCTGAGCAGCGAACAAATAGACGACACTCATTCCTTCCAAAACCGACCCGACCCGATTTGATCGGAGCTCCAGTGCGATAGAGGACGGTGCGAACCAGAGATTGACGGTGATGAGTTGGCGTGGGGCCCACTCCGTCGAAGGAGGTGGCTAGCTTTAGAGACGAGATCACCGTCACTAATCCATGCAAGCGAACATCAAATCGGGTTGGTGGGCGTTGTTACCTTACAACCGCCATTAATGAAGGTCGAAGCTGTTATCTGGTTCAAAAGCGTCGTCTTCTTCGACGAATTAGTTAGGTTAAAGTCCCTTTTCCAAGAAAATTAAATGGATTATCACGTAGAACTCTTTCGTCGCTGCTCTCAACTCTCTGTAATTTTCAAAAGATAAAAGCCTTATCTCTCGTCTCTTTCTCTCTCTACGAGTTCGTATTTGGACCACTCTGGAAGCGAAAGACAGCGATTCCCCCGGTGACTTCTGGGCAGGGGAGATGCATGATTAAGACTCGTGCTGCATATTTTTCGGGCTTCGATAATTTTATACAAAAGAAGACAGGTCTGTTAGCCAAACCTCAACGGGGAAGACGATGAACTCCACCGACATTATTAAACGCAGAGATAGAAGAGAGAGAGGCATAAAAACGATGTTCTTGGATGCAATTTCGTCATCGTATTCACACCATACAAGATTAGTGACCATAATCCCCGCTTAATCGGAAGATTATTAACGGTAAGTACATAATTATCTTAACTATTGTATACGAAAATCTATTAAATACTAATTCAAGCAATAATAATACATAGCTATTCGCCTTGTCGTAACACGGCTTGGTATTTTCAGTTTTTTTGTAAACAAAAACCTTATATGGTTTTTGGTTAAAATCGAGCAGATTTCTACCCCGACTGGTACACGAGGGTTTGGAGCCATTGGGAAAATAATAGAGCTTCCAGATCCCACCACGACGCATTCACTGTATCTCTATCTTCCCACTTGAATAGATTGAATTGTAATCCAACACCGTGTACAGTTCGTGCCAAGAATGAGAATATTGAACTACACCCTAAAAAAATTGCTAATAAGAAGATGACTTAACATAAGGTATGTCATGACGTTTGTAGCGTAACTTATACTCAAAATGCAAAATCTCTTGTCCTCAGGCCCTCACACCCTGGCTTGATAATTCGTGAGGGGTTAAATCACGGTGACTCAGCGATCCAGAAATAAGAGGCTTTTACCTGATATCACAATGAGTTATCATAACATTGGAGGTAACAACTCTCACACTAAGACAGCGCATGCGTCGAACCTATGCTCTTGTACCCAATCTACAATTTCTGAGCAAACTGAGCTATGTCTGTGCGGGCAATTGTAGTGTAACTTTGTTTGTGGTATAAGTGTTAATCATCAAATGTAAGGTCTAGATCATAAAAATGAGTTAGTCTAGACTTACCGATTTATCATATCATCTTGTTATATTTATTAACGCGTCTCTGCGTAACTAAATTAATTTAAATAATAAATAAGTATTTATATTTTTCTTCAATAAATACTGTTGAATTAATATAAAATCACACAGTGATACATCATGATGTATGACAAATGAATAAACCTGTAATTATTCAAAAAAAGTGTTTGTCTTTAGAATTGAGTTTAGAAAAATGTTATGACTTACTCGCTAAATTGGACCGTGCAATTAAAAATTACTATTATTTGTTGTATGTGGGTCGAATTATCATATTTCAAGCCTTTTCAAGTTGGGTTGGGTTTGAGTACAATTTTAATCAAATATGAATCCATTTTTTACTCATAGTTTGGTTTAGTTTTTCACAAATTTTGACCACCAAAATTATGATCGAACCATGAACAATGGTGTTTTTAACCAATTATATTTGAAATATGTTGTTATTCGTTCCAAAAACCGGCTTACCTATGTGGATAGGCCCAAATCGCTGGTTCGGATTGGTTCTACCAATCCTTCGGCCATTGGATCAGAATAAAATTGATGGTTCGGCTGTCCATTTTTCAAATTTAACATTCATTTTTCTCCAACTTTACCTTACAAAATCAAAATCTAGACACGTAGGTTGGTTGGGGCCATGAAATTGTTAAATAATGGGCGAGTTACGTGCGCTGATTTCGCGTGTAACAGCGACCAAATTAGTAATACTTTCGTTTCAATCAATCATTCTGCCTCCCAGAATGAAACGTTGGTGGAACGACCCTTGGTGCGCCACTGCGTGGCGTCTATTAGATGGACTCCAAACGACGTCGCATTGGGTGGATGGTGATTGAATGAGAGTGCCACCATTTCAAGCGCATTACTTTCCTTCAGTGGCTGTAATGTATTATATGACGTCACATCCCATCTATGAGTTTTTAAAACTTTATTATGACGTCATCTACATGTTACATAATGGTTTAATAAAAATTAAAAAAATAAGATTTATTTTCTCATTAACTTGAAGATTCTTGTTTCCGGGATAAAAGCATGCATGCAAAGCATCTTGGAAGATGGTAGCTGATTCTAAGCTTTCGTGAAGGCTTGTCTCGAATATTACAGGAGTTCATGGAAGATGAGGAGCCGTTAGATCTTGAATTCGAGGTGAAAATCGTTGAGAAATCCATCGTTAAAGCTACGAATCATTCCCCGGAACTTAAAATCCTTACTCTGTCCAACCTCGACTTACTTTCCGGCCGATTTCCGGTCACCTACTTCTACTTCTACCGGAGGAGACAAGTTCCGGTTGATGACTTCCGGTCAGTCATGGAGGCTCTTAAGAGTTCTCTCTCCGAAACTCTTAACCATTTCTTCCCATTCGCCGGTACAATCGTCGAAAATTCTGACTCCGGTGAGCCTGAAATCGTCTGTAACAACGGCGGCGCTCTGGTTGTAGAAGCTCTAGCCAATATACCTTTGAATAAGTTAAATTTCTACGATCTTGATCAATCTCTTCGAGGTAAGCTGGTGGCTGTTAGTGATTTCTTTCCTCTGCAGATTCAGGTGACGAAATATACCTGCGGTGGAGCTTCGTTGACGTTCACCTTCGATCATGCGCTGGGCGACGCAAGCTCCTTTGGTAAATTTCTTCTGTCGTGGTCGGAATTAGCTCGGAAGAAGCCAATCTCCGCCGTGCCGGATCTCCGGCGAGGCCTTCGTCCCCGGTCTCCTCCTTCATATCATCCTTCGTTAGACGAAGCGTTCGTGAAGTGCAGTATGGAAGATCTGAAGAAAATTCCATTAGAAAAGCCACTGATCAAGCGACTATATCACGTGGACGAATCCGCCATCAATCTCCTTCAAAAGATTGCGTCCATCAATGGCGGAAAAAGAACGAAAATCGAGGCCTTCTCCGCCTATGTTTGGAAGGTAATGGGTGCAGCCATGAATGCAAGCTATTCAAATTGCAAGATGGGGTGGCTAGTGGATGGACGTACCAGAATGGGAATCGATCAAAATTACATCGGCAACTTATTATCCATCGCGTTTGGAGAATCCGCCATCGAAGAGCTGAACCGAAGCTCCATATCAGAAGTCGCGAGTCGCGTTAACGAGGCTATATCAAAGGTGGCGAACAAGGAACATTTCTTGGATTTGATCGACTGGATAGAATGCCACAGGCCTGGACTGATGCTGTCGAAAAACGTGCTAGGGTTAGGAGGAGCCGCCATTGTTGTATCGTCAGGAAGAAGGTTTCCAGTGTCGGAGTTGGAGTTTGTATTTGGGAGGCCAGTTTTAGGTACAGTGTGCTCGACCATTGATAGAATTGGAGTAAACTATTTGAACCAGAGGCCAAGCGGTAGAGATGATGGGTCGTGGACTGTGTCCGCCATTATATGGCCAGAGCTAGCTTCTGCTTTGGAGAAGGACTCAATCTTTCAACCCATGTCTGCAACTCTCCTTGATCTTTGAAGCTAATCTCCATATGCAGTCAAAATTTGCTCGTCTTTTACTGTTCTTCCATCTTCTTCACTGTAGATGTTGACTTTTTTTGTCGTCTTGTGTGTATTGACTTGACACCTTTTTGTTAAATATCGTTAAACTCCGTCCAAATTGTTGCCGGCGACATATATCGCCGGCGTCCCCTCTCTCGTCTTTCTCTTCACTCTCTCCCCTGAAGATGAACAATTATGTTAAAAAATCAATAAAAGATTATTAAATTATATTCATTGTCTTAATATTTTTAATTTATTTTGAGTGAGAGACACTGTTCAAGTGTCACATAAAAAAATAATATTATAATATAATTAAAAAGTAAATATAACTTTTATTTGACCTTGCAACTCTACCTTAGTCCTGCTAGAGTTCGTTCTCTAAATTTTAAAATATAATATTTTATTTAGTAAATTACTTAAATTACAAGGTTTAATTTAATTTTGCATATTTTCCACCGAAATAGAAAGTTACCAGAAATAAATTTGGGTAAAGTTTTTAGGGCCCAATTATGGGCTTGGGACCAATTAAATGGGCCTAAAAGGCCCATTTATCTCCCCCTCTCCTCTATCTCTCGCTAACCCTTGACCGAAACAGACCGAAGCAAAATGATGGCTGCAATGCCCAGATCATTCCTAGGTAGTTGTTATAGCCGGGACGGGGAAGCGTGGCTGCTTCACCTCCTCTGCCAATGGCAAACCATTCAATCCACATGGCTTATTCTTCATCTCTAGCCATTTGGACCTCTCGAATTCTCGAGCCAATTCTTTCTTCTGATTCTTCAATGGATTTGAAAAGATTGGCATTTACAAAACGAACTCATCTTTTCTTGCCCGTCGCTCGCCTTTTGACCGGCGTTAGTTCCACATCGGTGGACCACTGCCGTCATCAGGACCAGACACAGCCACCGCCGAAGCAACAGAGTCAAACTCCACAGCCTTCAGCTCGGAGTTTGCTAGCCTCGGTATCCTCTATTCTTTCTGAACCCTGTTTAGATTCCTCTAAGTGCAAAGAACTTATACCTAAATTGTCTCCTTGCGAATTTGATTGGGCATTCTTTTCTATAGTATCAAATGTGAACCTCAAAACAACTCTTAACTTCTTTTATTTTGCTACTCGACAGTTCAATTTCCCTTTTACCATTCGGTCATACTGCCTTTTGATTAATTTTCTTTCTCACTGCAATCACACATCTCCATCTAGATCGCTTTTGATTCGTTTGATTGATGGAAAGCTCCCTGTTTCTCATGCAAAATCAAACAATCTCCATATTGAGATAGCATTAGCAATGATTGATTCAAGTGTAGCTGTTAGGAAGGTTGGTGGAGTTCAGGTCCTTGACATGTTGATACATGTTTACTGTACTCAATTTAGTTATTTGGGTTTTAATTTTGTGACCGATATTTTTAGACTCTTAGCAAGTAAAGGTATTTTCGCATCTTTGAGGACGTGCAATTTCTTGCTAAATTCTTTAGTAAAGGCAAACGAGCTTGAGAAAAGTTATGTAATAATAGAATTAGTTTTTGGAAATATTGTTCCAGATGTCTTCTTGTTCTCGACAGCAATTAATGCATTTTGTAAGGGGAAGAAGATTGATTGTGCTATCAGTTTATTTGTGAAAATGGAAGAGTTAGGTATTGCACCAAATGTTGTTGCTTACAATAATATGATTCACGGTCTTTGCAAGAACGGGAGATTGGATGATGCATTCTCGTACAAACATAAGATGGTGAAGCAAGGCGTGACTCCAAGTATTATTACTTTTAGCGTGCTTATTAATGGCTTAATTAAGTTAGGAAAATTTGAAGATGCCAATAGAGTTTTGAAGGAAATGATTGATGCCGGATTTATTCCAAATGAAGTTATCTACAACACTTTGATTGATGGGTATTGTAAAACTGGTCGTATTAATGAAGCTTTGAAGATAAAGGACATTATGATCTCGAAAGATATAAGTCCAAATTCTGTCACTTTTAATACTCTCATGCATGGATTTTGCATGAGTGGTGACATGGAACAAGCAGAGAGATGTCTAGAAGAGATTCTATCAGTTGGAACTCCTACAAACCAAGGAGCATGCTTCTCTGTAATTCACGAATTATGTACGAAGTCTAGGTTTGATTCTGCACTCCGCTTTACTCTAGAGATGCTATCAAGAAATTTTAGGCCAAGTGATATATTGTTGACGGTATTGTTTTGTGGACTCTGCAAGGATGGAAAACATTCAAAAGCCACAGAACTTTGGTTTAGGTTGTTGGATAAAGGGTTTACACCCAATACAAAGGCTTCTAATGCACTTCTTCATGGACTTTGTGAAGCAGGCAGTATTCAAGAAGCAGTCAGGGTCATGAGAGAGATGTTAAAGAGGGGGCTGGTTTTGGATACTATCTCATACAACACTCTCATTTTAGGCTGTTGCAAAGAGGGGTCCGTGGAAGAAGCTATGGAATTTAAAGAAGAGATGATTAGACGAGAAAATTCACCTGATGTTTGTACTTATAACTTGCTTATACATGGCTTGTGTAGGAATGGTAGAGTTGATGATGCTGTATTGCTTTGGGATCAGGGTAAAAGAAACGGCCTGATTTATGACATTTATACATATGGTGCGTTGATGGATGGATATTGTAAAGCTGGCAGAATTAAAGAGGCTGAGAACTTATTCAGCAAATTAGTTAGTACAAATCTGGAACTTAATAATGTTGTTTATAATATACTGATTAGAGCATACTGTGAAAATGGAAATGTATCTGCAGCCTTTAAACTTCGTGATAGCATGAAAAGAAATGGAATTCGAGCATCTTGCACTACATTTGCTTCCCTAATACATGGAATGTGCAACATTGGTCAAGTAGAGAATGCAAAATACCTTTTGGACGAGATGCGAAAAGAGGGTTTGTTTCCAGATGTTGTTTGTTATACAGCGTTAATAAATGGTTATTGTAAATTGGGTCAGATGAATAAAGCTCGAAATATTTGGTCGGAGATGTGCGACAATAACATAAAACCTAATGTTATTACTTACACTGTCATGATTCATGGATACTCAAAATTAGGTAATATGGAAGAAGCAATGAAGCTCTTCAGCAAAATGAAAGAAAATGGAATCGTCCCAGATGTTGTATCTTTCAATACAATAAGTAATGGATTTTGCATGAAAAATGATATGGAGAAAGCCTTTAACATATGTGATAACATGTCCTCAGGAGGACTATCTTTAGATGAGATATCTTACACTACTCTCATTCACGGGTGGTGTGAATCGTTGAAAGTAATGAGCGCTGACTAATTATTAAGGTATAATGTGGTTTTCATTTTTTGTTTTTTTTCCTGAATCTGAATATTTGATATTGCAAGTCATATGTTCTCCATTTTTGAATCAGACAGAAGTATTTTGTTCTTCCCTTGAGGACAAATTGTGGATGGGGACCAACTTCTCCTGTCTTCTTCAGATGAAAGAACTATCTAAGAGTTTTGGAGGTTGATTAAGATTTTTACTTATAATCTTCTTTTCTCTGCATCGTATATGAAGCAAAACTATTTTTAATGCTCTATGGCCTATGGGTTCAAACGCTTGTTAAATTTGATGTAATTTGTCACAATTGAATTTTTCTATTTTGATTGATCGAGTGTTATATAATTAAATAATTGATTTAGTATTTTCCCTCTGATTTTAATGGTTTTCAACTTCTTGTTTCTGTTGTTGCATGGATCTCAGTCAAATGCTGCTGGAAGTACTCAAAGATTGCATCGATAACTTGACCCTCTGGTCTATTCATTGGCTGTCAGGTATGTTGTTTGTCTTTCTTTGAAATTTTAGGTCAATGCTCTATATTTAGTTTAAGCTATGCTTTATGTTTGCAAAAATTAGGATTGAAATGTAAAAATGCTGATTACTAAAATGGGTTGCTAAATTTGTTGCCTTCAAATAAATGTGATAAAGAAGTCCTGTTATCATAATTATAATTCTGATTTCATTTTAAATATAAAAGTTCTTGTTACTGCACTATTGAAATTTCAGTTTGTGTCATGGGATTTTGAATTTTGTAATTTTGGCTCCATGGGATGACATTCTGGACCAAGCCAATGCACTATTGTTGGTCCCTGGCAGACGTTTCAGATGATCATCAGATAGTGTTTGGAGCTTCTTGTTTGATCATCCGGTTATTACATGGTCGAAGGTATTCCAACAAATCAAATTATCTTGCCAGTGCAATTTTATTTTATTTTTTCTTCTATTTGAAAATATTTTTTATGACCATTGTATTATTTGACTGTCATTAGTCCAATAAAGCAGGTTTTAATCTTTTCAACTGTCAACAATGTCTTTCATTGAACAATGTTCTTTCCGGATGCAGGACTGATATGGTAAATCTTGTTCACATTATTTATCACGAATATCTATGGTTATAGTAGTGTAATTGCTGCTGCTTAATGGATGATGATTTACTTTATTGCAGGGTCAAATGAATTTGAGCTTTACATTTGATCCTTGTACATCTACTCGGACCTCCATATCCTGGCTCAATCTCCAGTCATTTGTCTTGCCCTTTTAGGCGATAGATTCATCCGGTAGTCAGGTGTCCCCATATCAACCACTGCTTCCCCGGTTGCATTTCTGGAGATCATGAAGTTTGCGGGTAATCAATCAAATTGATGGAGAGAAAGAAAGGAGAAGTAGAAAGTTAACGAAAGACTAATTTGGAGTTCATGGAATTCATAGCCTGCACATCTCAGACAAATGCTTCTGCTGCTGTCTGTCTCTCTAGATTTGAAGAAGGTACCCGAATTCTGTACTTTTATGATTCGAGTTAGATATAGGATAAATAAGAAAACAAAGCTTTCATCTTTTCTCTCATTCAAATCATGTGATTTTCTCCTGTTTTCTAGTTTCTTAATTTGATGCCGTATTATTCGTGTGAATTCGAAACATAATGTTGAAAAGTATGGCCGTGGCTGAGCGTAGTCCTTAAAATGTAGGACCTTTTCGAGATTTGACATATTAGAGATATGGTCAATTGTAATTTACCTCGATTAAACTCCCATTTTGATCCACCAATTTGCATATTTTCTGAGACTAGAGTCAGAAACAATAATAAAGGGAGACCTGGTTTCGTTACAAAGTCCAAATTGAAATTGATAGAATTGTAAAGCTTGTCGGAAAAAACACTCTTTAAATCTTGGTCGTCTGTCATCCTCTCTTGTTCTTAGAATCATATCCAGGCGCTACATGGTATTGGATAGTTTTTTCTTTTTAGTTGTCTTTCACACATAATATTTACCCTGTATGGGTGATACATTTACATATTTACAACAGAGATCAGGCCACTAAAGCAGTCCATTTGATCTTCCTTTTCAGGGGGTAGATAGATTATCATGTTTTCCTACTCGGAACAACATGAGAGGAATTTCTATTATTCTCAGCTCTGCCATGTGTCTTACCCCTAGCACCAACCGCCCCATTTCTAGCTGGTTTTACAGAAGCTGGCCATTGGCCGCTAGTTACAGCCATATCCTTAAAATGTACGAGGCTTTCTAGGATTTCAACGGTGGTCTCCATTTTTGGCCTGTCTTTAGGATTCAAGCTTATGCATTGGCGTGCCAAATGAGCCACTCCTTTGGCTCCCTTCACAGAGTACTGCCCGTTGAGCCTCGGGTCCATGATGAGGTGCTGTCTCCGACTGCTGGTCAGGTATGGCTTCACCCAGTCGATGAGATTTTGCTCACTCTTTCCTCTTGATTTATCCACAGCTCTTCTTCCGGTCATGAGCTCTAAGAGGACGACTCCAAAGCTATACACATCGCTCTTGGTCGTCAAATGCCCTGCCGGCCAATCAAATCACAAGGTGCCTATAAAAGTATTTCATGATTGATCAAGAATTTATCTTACCGGTGGTGACATATTCTGGAGCCACATATCCAAGTGTTCCCATGACTCGGGTTGTGACATGTGTATCCGATCCTTCTGGCCCCATTTTAGCAAGTCCAAAGTCCGACAGTTTTGCTGAGAAATCCTACCAAAACATCAAAAACCCCGAAATGTCAATCGATAAAAAATCCCATAATTATTGAAATTCGGTAGTGGTTTTGAGATGATAACTAACCGAGTCTAGCAAGATGTTGGAAGTTTTGAAGTCTCGGTATATGACAGGTTTATCGGCTCCGTGCAAGAAGGCAAGACCCTTAGCGGCTCCTACTGAAATCTTCAGCCTCGTCGACCAAGGCAACGAGACCGACAGCCCTGCATCCACAATGAGATATATTTTAAGGTTGAAGGTTACTTCCTCTGTCTAGACTCTCTAAATTGACTATATTTTACAGATAATTCTATCATTTCATGTATTTGTTCATCAATGGCTCACTTTTGAACAGGTGATTCTCTAAGCTGCCTCTAGGCAAGAACTCATAAACTAGGAGTCTTTCTTCATCTTCGCAGCAGTAGCCGATTAATTTCACCAGATGCGAGTGACGAAGCTGCCCGAGAAATATTACTTCTGCCTGCAAAAGAGAAGCTCTTCAAGCAAAGGTTTCTGGTGAAGCCAATGAAAATAGAGCAAAGAACAAGTCTAAAAGAACTCACCAGCCACTCTCTGTGTCCTTGCAGCCCTTCAATGTCCAAAAGCTTAACAGCCACAGGCTGAGCCTTGAGACCCTGCCTCAAGCTCTCATCCACATAACCCTTGTGCACTTTTCCAAACCCTCCTTCCCCGAGCAGGTAATTGCTCGAGAAATTGTGGGTTATGGCTCGTAGCTCGCTCAGCTGAAAGTCGAACAAATCACTCCCGAAAGACTGGGCCAGATCTTCATTAATCCGCATGGAAGAAGAACAGCTAAGGTCGGAGAAAGAGAGTCGCCGGAAAGACGGCAATGGAGCTATGTTCTTGGAGAATTCCGACCTCGACGGCCGGCACCGGCTGAAATTGCCGAAGGTCGTCTGGTCCTCGGCCGAACAACAGTTGGCTGTGAAGGGTATCCATGGCTTCGATTCCTTCATGATCGAGAGAGGAAGAGAAGTGGTACCTGTTTAGGCCATGAGACCAGGTTACTTATCTAAACATTTCTGAGTAAGAGGCAGGCTAATAGAGAGGTATTTCTTTCTTCAACTGCTCTAACCACTCTACTTAGAACAAACATTTGGTCATGCTTTTGTAGCACGAGAAACAATTCAATGAAATAGTTTTCTTCAAAAACTGTTTTGTAAAATAAATAAATTAAAAATTCTCCAAAACTGAAAAAACAGCAAAAAGTTCACAATTTCTTCAGTGTCGGTCGTTTTTCGAGTTGGGATTAGCAGTTTTTAAAAACCATTTTTCAAAAACTCCCTGTTTCTCTCTCTCTCTAAATCATGGATTTAGGCGTTGAATTTCTTCTCCCGTTTCGTGTTTTTTAAAGGGCAAGAATTTGGACGGAAGCCATGGGAGAGCAGAAATGGTGTTTCAGTTAAAAGACGACGACTGCGAATATAATAGGAAACAGGGAGAGACACTCGAGCTTCCATCCGCCACCCATGCAATTTTTTTTAGTGTTGTCTGGTAGCGACATCTCTGTCTTCTCCTGTGGAGCTTGTCACTGAGGAGCAGGTGGAAGTGGAGGGGATGGGATGACGTGGACGCTACCCCATCTTCTTCTCCGCTCCACCTCTGCCCCTTGGAGAACCATTAAGAGTTTGGCTTGAATCCTGCTTCATCTTGTAATCTTCTTTCTGGGTCCAATTTTGGTTATCGTTAGAGTTCGTTTTGATCCATCTGTTCTTAGAACTCTGCTCGAATTCAGGGTTTGAAATCTTCTACTGGCTTAGATTCTTAGAAAAAGCCAGAGATTTGATGCAGAAGAAACAATGGCCGATTTCGTCTTCTTTCTCGAGTGTTTTGGAGCAGGTTCTGTGATGACGACTGCTCTGCTTTCACTCGCTCTCGGCTTCTGTCCGACCTTGAATCATGCTTCTGTAATCTCGAATGGTTTCCAGTTCGTAAATCTTCTTCGAATCCTGCGTTTGAATCTTCTTCAGTCGCGTTGAAATGGTGAATCTGGAGCAGAGTTTGATTCGATGTCGGACGTGGATACTGCACTGTTTCTCTCCTTCCCGGCTGGATTCGTACGGGAAAGGGGGATCGAAGAGCAAATCAGGGTCTCATTTGCACCATCCTCCATTATTTCGCCGGATTTGTCAATCGGTGGACGTAGAGTTACGCTATTAAAACAAAATTCAAACCAAAACAACTCGCCATGGACGAACAATTCGCTGCCTTTCCCGTACGTATTTATCGGCCACCATTTCACGAACGGGCAAAAAAATAGAATAAAGGGCAGGCATGAACATGAATAATCTGTTGGAGGACTTTCAATTTTACATAAATGTAAAATATACAGATTGAATTCGAGAATCAGCGAAGAATAAACAACGGCATCGAAACGATCCGGGCTCGTTTTTGATGATCCAATCAAATGCTCACCATCTACACAAAGAATGAATCAAATGGTAAAAAGCAAGCCTTTCCCCTTTGGTGTTCTTAATCCGAGTTTGTATCGTAGAAGTCGCTTAGGCATGGGGTCATAACCTCGGACTCGAGCAATTGCACGACCCTATGCATGGTCGGCCTCTCATCTGGAATCGAAGAAACACACATGATGGATATCGAGAGCAAAGCATCAAGAGTCTCGATCTGCACTCCCTCGCATTGTGGATCGATCATTTCTCTCTGCCTGTCTTCCGAGACCAGAAAATTTAACTGCAATGGTTGAATCAAAGTTTGAATAAAAGGGTATAATTCTAAAGAATGGATTTTTCTTTTTTTTTTTTTGCAAAAACCGGGTTCGAGGGAGAAGCATATTACACAGCCAACAATGTTGAGGCCTTTCTCCATAAACGAAGCATCGGTCGGTCGCTTTCCACTCAAGACTTCAAGCACGAGCACCCCAAAGCTATAAACATCCGTCTTTTCGGTAGCTCTACCACTCTGCATATACTCTGCAAGTGGAGAAAAAAGCTTAGATTAGGATCAGAATCCGTTTATTTATGAGAATCGATTAGTTGTGAAGCTTACCCGGAGCCAGATAACCAAATGTTCCGGCCACAATGGTCGTAATGTGAGATTCTTCGTCCTCCAAAAGCTTGGCTAGTCCGAAGTCAGAAACTCGAGCCTCCAGATTGCCATCGAGTAAAATATTGCTTGATTTTATGTCCCGATGAATGATCCTGGGCGAGCAATCGTGATGCAAGTAGGCTAATCCTTTTGCTGCTCCCAAGACAATGTTCAATCGTGCGTCCCAGTCAAGTAGTTCAGATCTATCTGCAAGAATCCATGTAGATATCCGTCAATACAAGTAGATGGAAGAAAAAAACAACATAAAAGTGAAACTGAAAAATAAGAATAATATTGAATTAACTTTTTTATTATATATACTGACGTAATGAATTCTAATTAATTTATTTAATATATTATAATTAAAAAAATTATTTATAATATTCATCGAACCAATCATAAATCGACACGTCAGAAAATTTGCTAAAAATATAAACTTAACATTACTAAAAAAATAAAACTCACCATGCAATGCTTCGTCCAGACTACCACCCGGGAGAAAATCATAAATGAGCAGTTTTGACGTAGAAGAATTGCAATATCCTCGCAAATTGACAAGGTAACGATGTTTTATGCTTCCAAGAATCTCGAGCTCCCTCTCAAAAAAACGATCAAACCACTCGTTCATCTTTACAATTTTTTTCAGAGCAAATACATTGCCATCATCCATTGCTAGCTTGTAGATGGTTCCAAAACCACCACAGCCTATGATGTGTTCTCCATTCAATGTTTCCAGTTTCGTAATTATGTCTTTCGAAGAATATGGCAAGTCTCCATGAAACATTACAATTGATGCTCCTGAAACCACAAACAAGTGTCAACTGAGCTGGAAAAAAAGGTTTCTTCAAAGATGTTTTATTCCTTCTTTTCTGGGTTTTGTGAAATTTCTAAGCAACCATGAAAAGACCCAAAATATCAAATCTAATTCAGTAGATAATGATAAGGTCTATATGATAATTAGTGTTAAATAATTAATAAAAGTTTATAGGAGTTAGTAGAAATTAGAGATAGTTGAAAGAGGTTAATAGAATAACAAGGTATTAAATAGGGATGAGATTCATATGATGGATCATCATTGAGTTCGTGGTAAAAAATGGAGGTTGGAAGCCTTTGAAAGTTCTCAAAGTGTGTACCTCCTGATATATTGACGACAAGACCTTTATCGTCGGTTTTACCAAACTTCTTATACAAAAAGCACCCCCAAAAGCACATAAGTGCTACCAGAAGAAGTACACCAACAGTAGCCGATGCACTTATCAAGAGTCGATCAGAGTATTTCTTTTTTCCACCAAGGCTTTGATCTGAAAAAAATACAACAGTGAGAGAATAATAAGTTTCACTCAAAAAGTTTATTCCTAAAATAAATAGTAATTTTCAACTTATTCTAACTTACTGGAGGTTAAAGATTGGGGGTGGGAGTTCGATCCCGACCCTCCACTTTCATTTTTGCAAGTCACACTAATCTTTCTCCCACACAAGCCTCGGTTTCCAACGAAGCTGTAAGTAGTATGTGAATTATGTCAGTCTTGTATTCAAACTTGTCAGATTTTTGAAATAGTTATTGACAGGTAAGTTGTTCTTAATAGCTGTCGGTAAAGTTGAGAAAGATGCCATCGGAAGGAATTGGTCCGATCAAAAAATTGGTCGAAACATTGCTTCGAAACAAACAAGAAAATGGGAAATAGTAATTCAATACTATGCCAATGGACATAAAGAGACTATCGTAAATAAGATCAACCAAAACTCACAAGGATGTTAGTTTATCCAATTTCCCAAGTGATGCCGGGATATTTCCGCTAAGAGAATTGCTTGAAATGTCTCTGAAACAAAGACCGGCCATTTACTTGAACAACTTTTAAGATCAGAAAGTTCAGCTAATAAAGTTTATTAATTTAAGATTTTTAGAATTTGGGTTAGAGAATCATCATCTTCATCTTCCAAATTCAAATCAACAAACTTAGTAATTAATTATAAACTTGAAGTAGAGCATCTTACAGATTCTCCAGTCCTGAAAGATTTCCCAATTCACTTGGTATTGATCCACTTAAGTAATTACGCTGCAAGAATCTGTAGAAAATCAAATATTAATAACAAAAATCCGAAATGAGAAAAAAACAAATATGCAAGGAACATTAATGTTGAAGTGAGAGATTTAAGTGCACATACAGTCCTTTCAACTGCGAGCAATTTCCCAATTCTGCTGGAATCGACCCATAGAAGTTATTGTCGTGAAGAACTCTATGAGGCGATAATATACAACGAATCATCATTCAAATAATTCATCATTTAAAAGGAAAATAGATTAAAAGACATACAAAATTTTCATTTGATCTAGCTTCCCAAGGTCAGATGATATTGATCCGCTCAGTTTGTGATTTGCAAGATTCCTGAAAAAATAATTAATAGACAAATGTGAGCTCTTTCCATCATGAGATTTAGCTAATGACAAAAGCAAACTCGATCTTTAAACTCACAAGAACACGACTCTCTTTGTTTTTGGATCGCATTTCACTCCTTTCCAATTGCATGGATCAATATCCTCTTGTCTCCAGTGAAGGAGAATACCATCAGAATTAACTATTGCTGTCCTAAAACTTAGAAGAGCCTCACCTACAAGTACAGAAAAGATTTCAAGTATAAATTAAAATTCAATTTTCACCAACTCAAACAGCTGAAAATAGAAAAGTCTAAACTTTAAATGACAAAAGCTTTGACATACCATCTTGACTGATACCATCGCTCTTGCATATGAAAAATGACATCGTATAAATGAAAAAAAGCCAAAAGACTCTCCATTTCTCCAGAAAGACACACATGGTGGCTCTGGTCAAGATCAATAGAACTATTGTAAATCATCTGATTTGATAGGCAGTTTGGTCGCTTCTTTAAACATTTTATCGTCCATTGATGAACTTCTGCAAAAGAGAGGAAATTTGTGCACATTACAGAGTGCTAATTAAATTAAATGTGAGAAAATGGTGATGAGTTTTGTTTGATGCCAGAAATATCTTCAAAATATAAGGTTGCAATGATGCATCAGTCCTCCTAGGTACATATAAGGTCTACCTCAAATAATCCTTAAAACTTCATAGTCAAAATAATAAGATTTTCAAGGGAAGTTTCTAATAATGTTATTAGCCACATCCGACAACAAGACTCTGGAGGAATTAAGGCTTAACTCTGTCAACAGACAGCAATATGAGAATAGAGATTTCGAAAAGTACATTATGACAGGTTATTTTCGATGGTTTACTTTCCGGCCTGAATGTTGCATCAACATGTTGCTAAAATTTCAACTTGATCCAAGGAAACTACCTAAAAAGCAAAGACCCTCGGTTGATTTTTGTCTAAACACAGCAACCTCCAATTTATCATTGTCACAATAGTAGTAAAATTATGATTTTGCTTATCATATTTATAGAACTTGACATTGGCTTCTTTTACTCCATACACAGAAAAAAAGTTGAAATTTGAGAATAAACGGGTACTCGCCGTAATTGAGCCAAAAAATTCCAGCAAGTCATATTGAGAAAACAACCAGAAATAAGCTTGCAGATGAAACGAGCAAAGATTTTAAACTGGGAAAGAATTCTCCCCCCGTTCAAAAAGGTTACGACTTGTAACAAAATCATGAAGAAATGAAAAATGTGCGAGCGAAGCAAAAATTAAAATGGCGAGAGAGGATAAGGAGACTAACCCACCTCGGAATCGATCCAAGATGCAATCGCGAGAAATGCAGCTCAAGATTTGAGCCTCTAATGCATTATGGTCAATTTATTTTTCAGATTTGAGAGAAAGAGAGAGAGAAATGTAGATTTTTCTTCTTTTTTTTTTCTGGGTGCTTGTAAATGAGTGAGAGCGTGGGTGGCTCAGGCCTCACTCCTCAGTGTGAACGGAATATGGAGAGAGATGCTCGAAGGAGAGACGATCTCACTCATCAGCAATGAGAAGAGCCAGTGAGTAAGAAGGGGCTTCCCACGTGCCAGTGCAGACAACTCGTACGTGCAGCCGACGCCTTCATCTTCTACGAACCTTAGATTAAGCACCATTAAAAGTTTAATTTTTCATTGCAAAATTCAGAAAAAAAAATTATTTATTTATTTATAAAAAAACGATCTTGTTCTTGAATTCATGAATTGAATGTATATTGGACAATTATTTGATAGTAGGCCATCCCCACCCAAATCAATAGAACCACTTCTTGACCTTCCTTTCTCTTCTCCTCAAACCCGATTCAGATCGTTTGATTCTGTGGGACGGCGATGACCCGAGGTAAGCAGAAGATCGAAGCTCAGAGAAAGAATGCCGAGAAGAATCAGAAGGGTAAAGGCTCTCAGTTTGAGGCCAGATCCGTCGCCCTCAAATCCAGCTGCCCCATTTGCAAGGTTTTATCTTCTTCTTCTTCTTCCCCTTTTTCTCTTCTCGTAAAAGTTTTGTTTTTCGATTTCCAAAGCATCGTCTGAATTGGGTTAGTCAAGCGCCGTGATGTTCTTGAGAAATTGTCGTTGGATCGAAAGAAATTGGCGTAATACGTTCGATTTTTTGCTATAAACTTTCCCTTTTCTAGTTTTTTGGGTTAGGGCGTGAATTCAATTTCTTTCATATGCAAATCTTTTTGCTGAAACCATGGAAAGAAAGCTGGATTTGAGACAAACGAATCGGGGTTGTCTGTATCATCCTGCTTATTTGTTGATAATCTAAAAATGATGAAAACTGCAGAAATTCATCAATGGCGTATATGTTTTCTTCCTCTCGCTCTGAATCATAATTGACAACTAAATTGTGACGGTTGATCGCCATTTTGCTCGAACTGCTCTTTTGTTATTTGATTTTCGTTCTTAATCTTCGACTGAGCTGAAGTCCGTCATCAATTCAAGGTACAACTAGCGAACGCAAATCAGCTCGGTGATCACTACAGGTCGAAGCATCCAAAGGAAAAGGCTCCATCGGAATCGAGCTTGGATTCCTAAAGGCTGCGAAAAATGGTTCCTGTGTATAAGAACTACATCACTTGAAGCTGTTCGTTTGGCTTGAACTATGGTCCATGCTCTTGTGATTGTGTGATTTGTTCTTGATTTGGATGTTTTAGTACAGCCAATGGAGTTTAATACTAGAAAATATGAGTGACATGACACGTCCGCCAATATCAATTTTGTTCATTTATTAATTTTAGTGCCAAAGTTTCTATTTTACCCTACTTCAATGCCATTTTGTATTTTACTCTAATTTGTAGGATCCTTATCCCATATTTTAATTTTAAGTGCAAACGACTAAGTTAATGGCCCCGTTGAAATTAAGATTACTCGTTATTGAGCGTCACTTGAACCTTGTTTGAAGCACTCGTGCATATAATTCATAATTGTGTTCGAGATCGCCCACACATGCAATCAATCGGCCTTTTGAATCCCGATGATTTTTGTCTCTCTAGTCGTATAATCATCAAGTCCTTCAATCTTATTTTGATTTTATGTACACTTCGATTCTATTTCATCCTTTTATGTGACATTTTGTCGGTAGTGGCGTGAGAATGTGTAATTTCTACATCACTCAAGAGTAGAAACTGATAATGATTGCCCGCACGGGCATAGATCAGTTGACTCAGAGATGGTAGATTGAGTACAATGACCTAAGTTTGACGTCTGCGTTGTCCTAGTGTGGAAGTTATTACCCACAATGTTGGGGTAACTCTTTCGGATATAAGGTAAAAATATTCTATCTCTGGACCGCTTAGTCACTGTGATTTAACCTCCTCACAAACTGTCGGGTCGAGATGTGGGGGCCCTGAGAACGAGGAATTTTGCCTTTTGGGTACAAGAATCTAATAATGATTCATAGAGAAGTTATTTGACTTAAAATAAACAATATTGTATTCATTCAACCGTAATTCTTGAACTTTTCCACAATTGAACGCAGCCCAACCAAAAGAGTAGGGTTTAATTGATAATATAAAATAGTTTAAGGTTTGTTTTGGGAATTGATTTAATTGTTATCCTTTGGATTTTCCCTTCCCCCTTTCCTTCCTTTATCCGTTTCATTCTCTCTGATACCTAGGGTTCTGTATTTTCCTCTCTTCTGCTCTCCGGGTTTTTATGTTTCCCCCGTTCAAGTCTTGGATTTCTCTCTCTCATTCTCTTTCTATATTCACGTGATCTTCATCTAGAGCTCTGGATTGTCTTCTTATCGCTGCGGGAACAGTGGATTAGGATTCTTGTCAATTATGATTTTAAACTCTGACTCCTCCGTTGTTACCTCCATCGCTATCTTCTTAAATCTTCGTGTGTTCGGTCCTGGTTTGAATCCCTTTGCACCTTACTGCATGGCGAATCATTCCCCTTCCTCCCGCTAATTGTTGTGGTTTCTTGTCGCGCCAATTCAATTTGTTGCCTTTTTTTCCTCCAGGCCTTATTATAGACGATCTCTATCTGAAAGATTGTCTACTGATATAAGATCAAAGTAAGTTTGTTTTAGGATCTGGTATTATTTCCCGAAAGTCGTCTTTCGTTAAAGAAACGGGAAAGAGTTTGATTGTGTTAAGATTTACTTAAAGATCATGCCCCAAGAAGAGGGAGTTACGCTTCGTCGAAGCTTATCTAGAAGGCGTTCCTTTCGATTCGAGGTCGTTGACAGGGATGACAGAGGATGGACGGTACTTCACATCGGTGCTCGAAAGGGTAATGTCAGAGAGGTAAAATTTTCTTGTACTTGATTGCTGTGATTGTATTTGGGTGTTTTATAGAATAGGGGAATATGTTTACCATATATATTTGGATTTTGAAACAATTAGATGGTCATTATTAGATTTAGATTCATCTGTCGCCATGATGGACTGTATTCTTTTTCAGTTCTTGTTTTGATATTTTCATCTGGGATATGTTCAGTCAGTTATCATTGTTTATTTTTTGTATCTTTTTTTGTAATAGGTGAAACGACTTCTTGATGAAGGAATGAACGTGAATGTGATTACATGGGGACCCAAATCAAAAGGGGCAACTCCTCTACACCTTGCTGCAGAGGGGGGGCACCTTAAAGTTATGGATGTACTGCTCGAACGAGGTGCTGATATTGATGCTAGAACCAAGGGTGCCTGTGGTTGTGAGTACAGATTTTCTTCTTCAAAAAAAAAATTGTTTCATAGATTCTCTTCATAGTTGTGTATTTGGTCAAATAATCTTATGCTTTATATATTGCTCTAAATAGGGACACCACTTCATAATGCTGCGAAAGAAAGGAGGAGAGAAGCTGTGAAATTCCTGATAGAGAACGGGGCATTCCTGCCAGATGATATAAACGATTGCAGATTCAATCCGCCACTCCACTACTGTCCTGGTCTTGAGTGGGCTTATGAGGAGATGAAACGCCTCCAACAAGAGAGCTTATCGGCTGAGGAAACATCTTACAGCTCTGATAACTAAAACTTTTGGTATTAGTTCTGTCTGGTTTCATCTATGTTTCATGGACATGGAAGCTTTAATAGCAAACTTCTAGATGTATATCTATGTTTTTCTTTTGCAAGTCTGAATTGTCTGGTTGGTAATTTGTATCAGACATTATTTCCCTTGAATGTCATGTTTGGTTTGACTGTTTAGTCTTCCTTGTTAAATTCCACGGCTGTGTTTACTAATACCGATAGAAAGGGGGAGAGAGAGAGGACAAGTTAATTTGGTGGAAATATCACTGTTATTGGATCTCTTAGGAAAGAAAAAAAGGCAAGTTCGAAGGACAAAGTTAACTCAGAGGAACGATCCTACTTATGATGAATTCCTTTGAATGATTTTTTATTTATTTTTGATTGGCTGAAATTTGAAGCTGGAGGTGAAAAAGAAAGAGCCAACAAGGGAGTAGCTTTCAACACATGAATGGTTAGTGTTGCATTTACAAGATAAGTGGTCTTGATTAGCCTATTATCGTAGTATTTGCCAGAAGTGAAGATCGATTTTAATATTCAGGCATGGGGGTTCCATTTCTATTAGCTCTAGTTTATTATCTCCAATATTGAAATAAGAGATGGGAGCTTTGAAGTTATAAAGTTAAGCATGCATGACAAGTGGTAGACATAATCATTTACACTTTATTCTAAACTACTTGATCTTGACCTTGCCTACCAAACCTGTGTACCAGATTTAACTCTTTTGAATATTATGACCAGAAATATCTACTGCTGGGCGACTAAATTTGTTCTGTGACTAATTGTTTCTGTCAATTGTTGTTTTTCTGTCCATGATGAACAGGGTCTTACCTTAACAGAAGGAAAGTGGGTTTAGTTCTTGGTGTGCTCAGACAAAAACTAAGTGATGAGATTGAGTTTGGTTCTAAAGTGGCTTTGCTATTGTGTTTGCCGACAGGCCCTCAAGACGTACGGACAAACTGAGAGAGGAATCTTCATCATTTTAGCTGCTTAATCAATTCCTTCACCCTCCAATTGATCGACATGTAACCCACCTGGATAAAGGATATCTGATTATCTCCTGCCAAGTTCTTTTCTCTATTGCTCCGGTGACAGGTCTCTACTGTTTTTTACCTTCTTTCATGTAGGTTAAAAGTTGATTAATTGACATAGAACTTTACCTAACATCTGAAACTACCCACAAACTAGAGAGAAGATTAGCTGATGTTAGTACCCTTTTTTGGGTTATGGTTTTTGGAATATTTAGATGTTTTTTTGTCGAATCAAAGCCTATGATCTATCTGATCGGTTTGTTCGTGACCCGGAAACTGATAATTAAGTAATAAAATTAAAGTTTTGATTTGGTTTTGGGATTGGAGGTTCATTCTTGTGTTGGTTTTTTTGTTTTTTCAAACCTAAAACCGGTAGTTCTGTCCGGTTTCGAGACTTGACCATAAACGTCGAAGTCTTGCTGTAATTGGATCAAAAGCAGTTGACTTTTGGAGAGTGGATTACTGGTGCGACAATATTCAAGATCATTGCTTTGAAACTTTTAGTGAGGTTCATAATTGTACGTCTCTATTCCCACCATTTCTTCTTTGCCCTTCCTTCTCTATAAAAAGCAGTCTTCTTAGTTCTTCCACCACGTTTCCACCCAAAGAAACTGCATGTTCTTAGAAATGGCGTCACCCCAGATCAAAACCTGCTGTCTCTTCATCGTCTTCCTCCTATTTTGCGCCAGAGCTTCCACATATGATGCAGATTCTCTGACCGGTCGTGCAGAGGTAAAGCTGATAATCTGCAGGCTTAGGCGTTTCTTAAGATTATATGAACACAACTAGTAATCTATTCGGTAATCAACGAGAATTCCTGAAAAAAGTTGTATTATTTTTTTTGCGATCAGATGAGACACAGACTGAAGGTGAGAAAGCTTGTTGGAATGGAAACTATGGCGGACTATAAGGAACCGGGCGCAAATCCAAGCCACGAACCGAAGAAAGGAAACCCACCCGGCGGAAAAGGAAATATAAATTCGTAGAGATGGAGCGAGCTTCAGCTCTACGTGTTTTTTTTTTCACTTGAAGAATATCTGCTTGTAAATAAAAATGAATGGCGGTGTGAAGGAGGGTACAAGTCAAATGTCTGGTTTTCTTTTTTCTTTCTGGATTGCTTTTTCTCTCTGTATTAATGGAAACATTAGATTGCTCCTTTTCCAAGCTTTGTTTTTCGATGTCGGTTAATAGATTGAACCGGACAGTTCTTCGTTAAGACGAGCAAATAGGTCTGAGATTCCAACTCAGAACGACCAAATATGCTGTTAAATAAAAAAACAGCATGGCGGAGACGATGATGTGGTAGTTACGGTTTTGTCCTCCATAGTCGCTCCTCCTGATTATTAATATCATCAAGTCCAAAAGAGAAGGCGATGGTAGGAAGTTACGTTTTTGTCCTCAGATCTGACTAATAATAACAATCATTACACTCTCTCTTTCTTACGACAGCCGCAGAAGATAGTCAGACGGACATGTGAACTGCTGCTAACTTAACGTCTCTGAAATTTCCTCCGACTTGAAAAACCAGATCTTGAAGCTCTTAGACATGGAAGACTGTCTGATCACTTGGTGAAATTGCTTTTCAGGGTTTTGGTAGCCTGTTCTAATCGTCCATTAACACCACCTCAGCCCCCTCCTAACCTCTCTCTCTCTCTCTCTCTCTCTCCCCTACTTTATCGTCACTGCTTCAGTGCCCATCGAAAACTGTGATCCTTCGCTCACTTCCGGTTCGTCTGTTATCCGCCATTTTTAACGACCACGATGCCGGGTTTAGTTTCAGTTAAGACTCCGTCTGAAGCACCACCGCTCCGGATCTCCGTCCCGAACACTCCGACTCAGATCCAGAGATCTGATCCGGCGAACAGCAAGCCCCCATCTCCCCTAGCCAGAAAACAAATCTCTCCATCTCCTTCCCGATCCAAGCCATCGCCGGATCGGAAGAAGAAGCCACTACCCGAAAGCCCAGTCCCCGGTCCCGCCCCGCTTGATTCGTCCCTTGACAACTCGGATCTTGGGCCCTTCCTCCTCAAGCTCGCCCGCGACACGATCGCTTCTGGGGAAGGCCCGAACAAAACTCTAGATTATGCGATTAGGGCATCTAAATCGTTCGAGCGATGCGCGACCGAAGGAGAGCCGAGCCTCGACCTGGCTATGAGCCTGCACGTTCTTGCAGCCATTTACTGTAGCTTGGGCAAATTCGAGGAGGCGGTTCCGGTTCTGGAGCAGGCGATTCGAGTCCCGATAGTTTCTCGTGGCCCAGATCATGCATTGGCGGGATTCTCTGGGTATATGCAGTTGGGAGATACGTATTCGATGCTTGGTCAAATTGAGCGCTCGATCGCTTGCTACGAGGATGGATTGAAAATTCAGATCGAGGCACTGGGAGAGACGGATCCTAGGGTTGGAGAATCTTGCAGGTCTGTTTTACTTTCTTCCCCATTTTCATTTGTAGAAGATGAAGTTAGTAAATCATAAAATACTGCTCCTTTTCTAAGTCCATTCGAACTCATATCCGACCATGAACTTGTCATAATTTGAAACCCAGAATGTTGGAAAATGTTTTAAGCTCTGTGATTGGATATTTTCTAGATCGCCATCATTTCTATTCTGTAAGCTAAGTTTTTAGCTTCTGTAGCCCACATTGAAATTTGATACCCAGAAGGTTCCATTGCCGTAGATCTTGGCCACTGTTTATCTAATTTTTTTCTGTTAGTAGTCAGAACTGGTAACTCAAAAACAAAAGCTCAGACCTGAACAACTATTATTAGATAGTATTAGCAGAGTCAACAAGTATTGTCTGATTATCGACTTCAATTCTGGGGAAACTTCAGAATTTTTCAATCTATTTTCTAGCATGATGTTCTATTGCTTGACTGTGTTCCAAGACTGATTCTTAAGTACAATGTGTTGTCGAGATAACAGCACAAGAACTTTTTTGTTTTCAGGTCTGATGAAAAATAAAAATATTCTTTTCAAATGCTTCTGATTTTTTTCAAGAACGAGTACTGTAAACATCTTCATAATATTCACTCTTTGATAACAATAGATGGTTAATCATGGTTTTGAAAATGCAGGTACTTATCTGAGGCCCATGTTCAAGCAATGCAGTTCGACAGAGCAGAAGAGTTGTGCAAGAAAACGCTAGAAATTCATCGAGCCCACAGTGAACCAGCATCTCTTGAAGAGGCAGCCGATCGACGCCTTATGGCCCTTATATCCGAAGCAAAAGGAGATTACGAGTCAGCTCTCGAGCACCTCGTCCTTGCCAGCATGGCAATGATCTCCAACGGACAAGACAATGAAGTTGCTTCCATTGATGTAAGCATCGGAAACATTTACATGTCTCTGTGTCGCTTCGACGAGGCTGTCTTTTCCTACCAGAAGGCGCTCACTGTCTTCAAAGCATCGAAAGGCGATAACCACCCTTCAGTTGCCTCGGTTTTCATTCGCCTTGCTGATATATATCACAAGACAGGAAAGCTTCGAGAATCGAAATCATATTGCGAAAATGCTTTGAGGATTTATACAAAGCCAGTTCCGGGAACTACGTCAGAAGAAATCGCCGGTGGGTTGACTGAAATATCAGCTATTTACGAATCTGTCAATGAACCCGACCAGGCGTTGAAGCTTTTGCAAAAGGCGATGAAGCTCTTAGAGGATAAACCTGGCCAACAAAGCACGATTGCTGGGATTGAGGCTCGGATGGGAGTAATGTATTTCATGGTTGGGAGATATGAAGATGCGAGGAACTGTTTTGAGAGTTCCATAGCTAAACTCAGAGCTAGTGGTGAAAGAAAATCAGCCTTCTTTGGGGTTGTGTTGAATCAAATGGGATTAGCTTCTGTGCAGCTTTTCAAGATAGATGAAGCGGCCGAGCTTTTTGAAGAAGCGAGGGGGATCCTCGAACAAGAGTGTGGGCCCTGTCATCAGGACACTCTTGGAGTTTATAGCAATCTTGCAGCCACCTATGATGCTATGGGGAGGTAATTTATCGTTCAAAAGTAACCATTCGTTCTCGAAGAAATCAAAGATTTTGTTAGGAATTCTACGATCTGGGTTTAAACTAGAGATCAGAAATTGTTGAATAAAGAACAAGATAATTAAGCATCTTTTGTTTTTTTTTTCATTGATTTCTATACCATTGTTGTTGCAGGGTGGAGGAAGCAATCGAAATACTGGAGCAAGTTCTTAAACTGAGAGAAGAAAAGCTCGGAATTGCAAATCCGGATTTCGAAGATGAGAAGAGAAGGCTAGAAGAGCTGCTGAAAGAAGCAGGCAGAACCAGGGACAGAAAAACCAAATCTCTCGAGAACCTCATCGACCCGAACTCAAAGAAGACAACTAAGAAAGAGGTAACGAGGAAGTGGTCTGGCTTAGGATTTAGAATTTGAACGAAAGATTTCTATTCCATCGCGTTCTATAGGAAGTCATGTATAGATCGAGGTTTTTAGTTTGGCCAAGTGGGTGTTTTTCTTTGAGTTTGATCTTTTTTTCCATCAATTGTTTATTGAATGACTGGTGTTGTGAGCTTAAAGCTGTTCTAATAAGTAAAATTTCATCTGGTTTAATAAATTTCACATGTTCTATATACTACATCGAGCTCTAGGCCGAAAGATCGATCGATCCTAACACGTTTAGGCATGCAGTTAGGAGAACAAATACACGGATTCCCGTCTTCTTTTACGAGTTTTTTCTATTTTGATCGAGTCGAACCTACTCATTTTAGGTTGAGTAATGCATAAAGAACACTAATTGTTGATAGAATTATCAATTTAATTATTTATTTTTATTTTCTTAACAAAAATGATAATTTTAGATGGATGGATGCGGGGAGACGTAGAAAGGTTCCGGAGTGGAAAAGGAATCTTGGAAGGGCCCTCCAATGGTAGAATTATTGCAATAATTTACCCGAACAGTTGATTCTCACGTTCAGATCTTGCTAAAAAAGGAAGCATTAACAGGCGAGGAAACACAGACACGGTCTGGGCGGTGGAGATGGAGCCACAGGTCAGGCCAATTGCCCGTCTTGGAACTGTCGTCTCCTTCCATAACTTCCGCCATGTTTATCTTTTTCTTTCTATGGTTTCGCACTTTCCTTCTCTCTCTCGCCATCATGCAAGCGGTAGCCCAGGCCGGTGAAATCTGGGATTTTCTTCGAAGTTTTTTAGCGGAGAAGAAAACGATTGTTTTGATTTGAGGTTTGTGACTGTCGGTCGATTCGATTTGACCCACTTTTCATTTGTTTCTCGGGACAAATCGTGGGGTGAACATAGAAGAGACCGTATAGAATAAAAAAAATACATAATTTATAAATAAAATTTAAATGTATTTTGATCTTAACTGCAGCACAAATTTATGACAAATATTGTCTTAAAAATAACCAAAATTATAATTAATCTAATTATCAAATCTCATGCAAAAGTGTCACGTGGTGGATTTGAACATAGCAAATTAGAACTAGATTTCAACAAGAGTATGATCAACATGAACGTTCTTGTTAAGTGTAGACGATCCGAAGTGGGTGAAAACTACGTTGCTCGAGACGAGCGAAGAATAACGGTCGACGGGTAGATACTTAGCCGCTGTTAATAAATGGTTCCTTAGGATGAACTTGAAAGCAAAGCTTGTAATTTAAACAAGCTAATATCATAATGCACGGTAGATATCGAGAGGATTAGTAATTAAATACGCCAAACCAATAAATAAAACTTTTGTCAACTCACCGATGTAGGTTGTCCATTTTGTATTTCGAATTAGGATTTATGGACGAAGAAAAGTGCTGCCATTTGTAAAAGAGTTGAAAATCTGTTCTTTTGACTTGTCTCTCAGACCAACAATGGCGGATGAGTCAAAGAATTTACCTTCGAAAGAGTGAAACTGGATAAGATGGAATTGAATTCGGCCTGAAACGGCATGCAGATTTGCCAAATGGATGACGAGTTTGAGAAAAGATGGTGTTGGATTCAGTCATTTTCTGTAACGTTGAGGGGTTTTGAGATTTTTTAGGCAATGCCAGATGCTCTCTCTCTCTCTCTCTCTCCATCCATCCCTTTCTCTCTCTACCCTCTGTTCTATAAATTGGCCTATCTGATGCAGTTCATGCAATCCTCTCTATCTTATAGTTTGGGTATTAGAGATTAAAACTTTTAGTTTGGGTGAGCTTACAGTCTCAACCCTACAATCTGCTTCTCTCTCTGTGTCTTCTTCTCTCTGCATTCTCTCTCTACAGCCATGGTTTCTGTTAATACTGCTCGAACTGTGGTTGGTATAATAGGTATCTCTAAATTATGGCAGCAGAATACTCTTTCTGTGTACATTTGGATACTATAGATAAGTTTTGCCTTATAAACTGATATATTTGTTGTTTTGTTTATCTGCAGGAAACGTTATCTCCTTCTTCTTGTTCTTATCCCCACTGTAAGCAGATTTCCATCTTTTTACAGACCATATAAGACAGTAGAAATCATATACAGCTGATAATTTAATCTTTTTGCGTGAAAAATTGCATCTGTTTAGAGGATGAACTGCATGATATCTTTCTGGGTTTTCTAAGATTGTTCTAGTTGATGGAGACAGTCAATCTGAAAATTTGAGACGTATTTTGTAAAGTTTGTGACCTTTTCATGGCCCTCTTTTTGCAGTAATATTGGTTGATGAACTTTCAAAACATAGCATTTCACGTGTTTCCTTTCTTTTTGAAAGCGATACAGATGAATAAAAGTGGGTCTGGAGAAGATGATTCAGATCTTCAACTTGAAAAGTTTTAAATCTGTATATTTATTTTCTGAAATTGATCAGTTCCTGGTAAAAATGGCCTGGAATGGCAATGAATTCAATGGCCGTTGTTTTTACTTTATCATCATCTTCATGGCTATGCAATTTACAGGCCCACCTTCATCCAAATATGGCGGAAGAAATCGGTGGAGCAGTACTCGCCGGTGCCGTACCTAGCGACGCTGATCAACTGCTTGGTGTGGACGCTGTACGGTCTTCCATTGGTGCATCCTGGAAGCACGCTCGTGATCACCATTAATGGCTTCGGGATAGCTTTGGAGCTCGTTTACATCTCCATCTTCTTCATCTTCTCCGACAGAAAGAAGAGACTTACAGTGCTTTTAATACTGCTATTGGAGATTGTTTTCATAGCCGTTTTAACCCTCTGCGTCTTGTTTTTCGCCCACACCTATACCCGACGATCGTTGATCGTCGGCTCCATCTGCGTACTGTTTAATATCATGATGTATGCTTCGCCGCTAGCAGTAATGGTGAGTTTCATTGGATTTTAACCCAAAATTAATCGTTTCTTTAACTAAATTTGATCGATTTTGTTGCAGAAACTTGTGATTACGACGAAAAGCGTGGAGTATATGCCGTTATCGCTGTCGCTTGCTTCCTTAGCCAATGGCATCGCCTGGACGATATACGCTAGTCTCCGTTTTGACCCTTTTATCGTCGTAAGCTCTCTCTCTCTCTCTCTCTCTCTCTCCTGCCTTAGCTAGACACCTGGTTTTCATGCAAAACGCCGAGAGTCTGGAGGTTTCCACGGCGGTCAAACCTATCGCCGACTGAGAAATAGTTACGAGGATTAGTTTGACTTTCGCACAGATTTGTTTCAACCTCAACTTCCAAATCAAAAAGGGCAGATTTTTTCTGTTCTGTAGAGTAAAAATGATCAAAATTTCGGAAACCCAGCTGTTTTAACTTCAAATCTGATGGCTTTCATATGTTTTTTCAGCAAAAGTTTGGATTTTTGTTTAAAACAAACCACCGAGTTCCAAAAGAACAACCTTGGGCCCTTTTGATTCCCATTTTGTTTGTCAAACGTAAGATAAAAACGTTTTTTTTCGATTAATTCAATGATTATGTGGTGTTTCTAATCTTGTTTCAGGTTCCCAATGGGCTCGGGTTGTTATTTGGAGTGGGCCAGCTCATTCTCTACGCCACCTACTACAGCTCAACGAAGCGACTGATCGCCGAAAGAAAGGCCAAAACCCAGATCGACTTGTCGGAAGTCGTTGTCGGAGACAAACCGGAGAAGAAGGTCGCTGCAACTTAACAGAGTTGCCCTTCAATTCCAAACCTCACACACTACACGGGTCCGCCATTAAAGCAACGTGTCGACCCAAAAACCTTAAATTTATGAGTTATTACTACAACATAACAAAACAGGGACGTAGTAATACTGCCTGTTTCAGTATTATATAAATTTTCAACTCTGTTCTTGATTTGAAGTGTAATCTCCATTTTAAATAATCTAAGACATGTTTTACACTCAAAACTGATCATAACCCAGAAAGATTGCTTCAGTTCGACAAGAATTTCAAACATACTTCGACTAAATCTCTAGTTCTTCAAAATTCTAACTATTTATACAACCTGCCAAAAATCTACAGATTAATATCCTTCTCCTGTGCTCTCGCAAGAGCTTCCAAGATTGGTTGATAAGTCATGAATCAAGAGCCTAATTATATTACTGCCAGATGATTTCGGAATATCAACGCATTCTTGAAGGTCTGCATCACAGGCTATAAGAACCCATTCTTGATCATCGTCTATATATTTTATATCAAAAGTACCAACCTCCAGTTTCAGCCTCTTGGCAACTTCTTCTCTCAACTCCACTACACCAGAGCTAAACGGAATTCGAAATCTTATGATATCTTCCTTGTATGTTGCTTTAATCGTCATCCTCTTCGCTTCTTGCCTAGACCCGATGATATCGACGAATTGTGTCGGAGTTGATTCCGGGTTATGCTCATCCAAAACAGCATCTGCTGCAGAAGGACAGAGGTTTCTTAGATCTTTCGAACTTCCTGCATCTTCTATGAGCATTGCTCCAAATGGTTCTTCTTCGGCTTCTGTCAGTGGGTCATGAATGGGCAATGGAGCGATTGGATCGAGTTTTTTGGGGGAATCGGCTTGTTTGCTCGGGTGTTCGTGATAAGGGAGACCATGCGAATCTTTGGCTAGTAAGCTTTCATCATCAGGGCTTCCTTGGCAAGATCCATGAGAAGTAGGGGTCCCTCCAGACTCTTCCCTCGATCCGCTCTTTGTTCGAGACTTGTTCGACTCTTTACGAATCGTAGGAGAGAACCCACTTTTCTCATGAATATATTCTTCGTTTCTTGGCATTTTCGAGACGAGTGATGATTCTTTGTCGTTGCTGTGATGTTCGCCAGGCGAGCTTCGTTGCATTGGGCCGTCGAAGGCAAAAGGGGGAGAATTGGTGCATGTAGTAAGAGGAGTCATACCAAATGCTCCTTCAACAACTTGCACGGATTCAATCACACGCTTTAGCTTTGAGAGCGATCGATTAACTTTGTTGATCTTACGCGATGGCCATCGGGAAATTCCATGCTGTCGACAAATCCGCTTCATCGTGGTCGGACAAACTGTACAAAAAAAACCGATTTTGAAACTCAAAACAACACTAAAATGAGCAATGCTAGTTTTACTTTCTCATCATACCCTCTTAATATATCTATTTACCTATTGAGTTGTGATTGTTCTAATTAAAATATTTTTAATATATTACAGTTAAAATAATTATTTATAATATTCATTTGATTAATCATTAAAAAAATATGTTCAAAGGGTATGCTAAAAAGCTAAAACCTAGCTTTTACTCCACTAAAATTATACGATTAGATTTTCGTGCACTCTAAGAAGATGTAATATGAACATCACCTCCAAGGCTCTTTGCAGCATCTTTAAGACTTCCAGTGAAATATTGTTGAAGAACGTCCAAACTTATCGATTTCTCAGTTTTCCCACGTTTTCTTTCGGATGTCTTCTTCCTGTCCTTCTTAGGCGCAGGAATGGAGTTATGGGTTTTATTCTCAGCCCCACAATTGTTCTCTTCATTATCGCAAACCACCGCTAACTTCTGTTTGATCGAATTAAATCCACATGTCTCTCTGCCATTGCTGGCCCCGTTCGACATGGGCGTAAATTCGACGGACTGAGGTATTTGAACATATTCGAATCTAGAACTGGGTCCTTCATCCACCGAAGCTTGTATGATTTCTACGAAAACTTCACCCTCTTCGAAGTTGATTCCCGACGCAACCTTCAGGGTTTGAAAATGCTGTTTCATCGTAGCCAACAAAGATCCCAACAAAGCCAGCTGTTCATAGTATTCGGTTATGGCCGATGGAAGGAAAAACTCCAGAATATAGTTATCATCTCCGGTGAAATTACTCCGTAGACAGACAGCAAAACAGCTCTTTAACTCGAACAATCGAGCATAGTGTCCTAAAGGGTATTCAGTCTTGCAGAACTGAGTAATGTCCGAAGAAAAACACGAGCTTTGAGACAAAAATGCCCTGCCGGCAACTCCCTGGCCTTTCTGCAAATGATGCTCACGACATGCCTCTCTAAACCCCCAAACCCGAGCATCGACTACGTAGGATGCTAAATCACTTGCAGACATGCAGACTCGGCCCTTACAACTACCATCAAAGCTAGAACAGCTCTTCCTCAAACCACCACCATTGGCAAGAACACTCCCATGCCTGCAAGGAACCCAGGTTTGAGCCAGGGGTAGTTTGTGACTTTCACACACAACTGTTAGTACCTCCAAAATTTTAGCCAACGCATTTCGGCGACCTTCGTTGCAAATCTGGTTCAAAAGCATTGCCAAGAGTATATCTGTGAGAATACAAGGGGAAGCGATATTGTAAACCCACAAAAATATGTGGCAGTTTATGACCATTTACATTATGTGATTACCTGAGTATTCGGATGATCCAAGATTTCCGAGCTTTTCAAGTTCACGGCCTGCATATTCAAACGGAAATTAGATGGCTAATCAATGTTAAGATAATATGTAAATGATTAAATTATTCTTCATTCAAAAGCTCAAGTTTCTGGGATAGTTAGTAATTTGTTTTGGTACTAGAATTAGAGTTTTCAAGTTCGAACCTTAACAAAGACAAAAAAAAAATCCCATTAAAAAAGAAAGTCACATGTAAAGACAAAAAAAATACCTACATTTAAAGAAAAATGTTTAGATAATATATAAATCATTAAATTATCATTCACCCAAAAGTGCGAGTTTTTAGAACAGTTGGTAATTTATCAATTAGTAAATTAAGCTAGAGAGATTAGAGAATTATCACTAAGAAATTATCGTTAGAAATCCAACCTCGAGAGCTTTACAAACTTTGTCAACCTCAGGCGCATAATTGATTTTGGGAGAGTTCATAATTAGCTCAAGTACACCAATGCAGCATTGCCCCGACGGCTCAAAGATAGGCAAGGCTAAAGTTCCTTGGACATTGTAGTGAAGGGCGTGATTCCTTCTAGAATACTCTTTGCTCGAGTAGAATTGCACGTTTGGAGTCCATTCAGGCAATTTCTGCTTGAAAACCCGGCCGGGAAGTCCAAGAACTTCATCGGTTTCGCCATCGACCGAGAACATGTACATCAAAGAGACCATTCGATATTGATGAAGCCCATTGCTTTGTGCATCAATAACAAATGGTTGTTCGAGTGTGGTAAGCATATATCGTCCCCCGCTCTTGACTGGTGCCCAAACCTGAGCTAGAACGTTTTGGTCTGTCAATTCTTTCAAGTATCTGAGGGCCCGAGTCATCTTCTCTTTGATTAAACAATACCCATCTGGATTCTCCATTGATGCAAGTCCCCAAAGCGGGGGAAGTTGAAGAACATTTGTTTCAATGTTATGGGTCGGTTTTTGACCCACCAAGTTCAAATTACTCATACCTGCATATTCATGTATGTATATATCAACGCAGATGACTCAAATCGAAACAGAAATTGTCAATAACTGAAAGATATCATTTATAAACTGTTTTTGAAGATAATGAAAAAGTAAAATCTAAGAAAGAACAAATGATTGAATTTCAGTGTCATTTGGTAGTTTGTCGCGTTGAGAGATATATCAAATCTATAATCAGTGAATTTCAACACATTTAATTAAGAACTACCCAGAAAAAAATCGAATCCATAGGAAGAAATGAAACTGACCGCTGGCTGAGCGGGAATGGAGATGAAGTCTTCCATCGCCGTCGTTTTCTCCGTCGGAGAAAGCCCAGAGCGGAGAGAAAGGCTGATCGGAGGAAGAGATAAGGATGGGAGACATCTGATCCAACGGCCATGGGCTGCCCATATCGACATCAAAGTCCATGAGGAGTGGGTCCCTATCATCTACGGCCGTCGGTTTGAGAGGAAACACCGCCGGACTGTCGAGCTCCGGTTCGGGCATTTTCAGGAGAAACTCTCCGTCGCCGGGAAATTAAAACCAAACCTAGCTTTCACTGTCTCCCTTCTGGAAGGAAATAGAAGGTAAGAGAAGAATGGTGGTGGTTGATCGCGCAGCCTGATTCCAAGAATCCCTCACCAGCTCGAGCTAGATGGTTTTTTATGAATACCCCATTAAAAAAAAAAAGAGAAATACGAAATGGGAAATTATCCAGTATTGCACCCCCACTACGCCATTTCTCAACAGCCTCACTTTGTCTTCTTCCCGGTTCTCCATTCTCTGTCAGATATTTCCCCACTTCTTTAATCTCTCATTGCTTTTATCAAAAGATTAATTTTTGTTTAAGAAAAAACAAACCCAAGTTGGCCATTAGCAACGTCATTATCGGACTGATTAAAAGATTAATCCTTTATCCAACCAAAATCTTAAGATATTCAGATTCTCCCTTCACAAGGCGTTTTAATGGCGGTCAAGAATCAAGATCCCCTTCTTCTTCCCTCGAAGAAGCTGCAGGTCCCCTAAACCCTCTATTCTCCCCTTCCATAGCTCTAATCTGCAAATGGGTTTGCTCGGAAACAGAGATCGCGAAGCTTCCTTCAACTGAAATCGTGGAAATCCACTGTCAGAAAGCATAATCAATTAAGAAAAAGCAAAACAATATGTACTGGAGTTATTAAGGATGTTTATCCATTATTTAGTCAAAATTAGTTGTTTTTTATATTCAAATTAAATAACCACTTCCTCCCACCTCCAATATTATTTTTTTTTTTATTTAGAGTGGTTGTCGGAAAGCAGTCTGTAATAATAATTAAAGTACCTGAAGAAGTGTCACATTTGATACACTAGAAGCAAAATTGGACTCCATCGTTCATAGTCTTCTCTTTTTTAGTCACACGTCTTTAGCGAATAATTACATAAATTATAACGATAAAAAAGATCGCTTTATTTCACCGTCCGAGAGATTTTATAATCGATACACTTTGCTTTGGGGGCGTTTGTGGACAGGCTGATCGAACCGTTTGATTGTTTTTTCTCGAAGAATTGTTTGTTTATAAGTAATAGTCTCCAAATTATGCATGTATTTGACCAAAGTTTGAGCTCAATTATTTGAGTTTTTACAGCTAAAAATGAGCGGGTGTTTGCTGGCTTCATAATTGGATTTAATCATGGCTACTGTTCCTGTGGGCTTGATGGATTAAATCGATGTTTTTTTAAGTCCAAATCACGTGTCATAGGATGTAAGCTTGTACGGATTAACTATTTCTTCCCAATTTGTTGGGAGTAATTATAAAACAACAGGGAGATTGATTAAAAGTCAACTGCTAAAAGTCAATGCATAGGATAATCAGTTCAATCGAGGACCTGGAAGCGGGCCGATCTGTTGATCATGTTTGAATGAATGAATAAGGTGTGTCTTTATCCATTAAGAATCTACAGACAGAACATTGCAAAAAGGAATCTTTCAAAGAAAGGAGAATCTTCCTCTCTCTAGGATTGCAAATGTTCTTTGATTCTCCCACTTTTCCTCGTAAATTTCTGCCTTATCCACTCGCAAAGTACCAAAATTTATGCACATTCGATCAGTCATTTTCCAGACATGAGTGCTTTCGACTTGTTCGTCCGTACGAACATTAGTAAGATTCCAATGCCAAGAGCTTCCAATGAAATTTCAGATTATAAACCACTCAATTTCGGTATATCAATTCTACCCTCGGTCGAGACATCTGTCACCGATATTAAAAATGCTGACAGTAAAATGTATGCAACCAAGTAGAAGAAATTGAGTAAAAACGATAATTCTATGATGAGGTTGAACCATTTGTCTCTACTGTATGATCATTGTTATGCTCACTCCATAGCTCGTTCTATGGCAGCTTCTGCAAAAAAATGAAAATATAGATATCATCAGCTCTTAACCGTGTTTTGAGTTCATTGATCCAGAGTACTAGTCTCCATTGAAGTGTTGCATTATTCTATAAAACATGCACGTTTGATTCGTCCATGTGAAAGAAAATTACAGAGATTGTGTTATGAAGAAAGAAGACGCCATTAGAGCTGGGATCAACTAGCATTCACATGTTCTCAGTGTCGAAAATCCAGAAAACTATAATCAAGTTATGGTGTTAATTATCGACAAATAAGCAATTTTTTTTCATGATACCGAATCAGATCAAGTGACAAATATAGGTTCAGAGGACTTCATGGATTAAAGAAAGAATTTACTCACTTGCAGCAAGGTTAACTGCTATTCATCCTCTTTTTTCCTTAGATTTTTCAAATCCTATAACTATGATCTAAATACCAGAATATTTATCAGTAGTAGGAAGAAGATTTCAAGTGGGGTTTACCTACAAAATTTCTCTCCGAAACGTCATGCCTATCTTTCTAGATAGACATCATTCCCATCACTCTAGAGAGAGAGAGGTATACCAGCAAAGCCACATTTGTTGTGAGATTTTGTGGATTAAGTTGAAAACACAAGCATTAAGAGACCAAAACGGTCGGCTGAAAGCTAAGTTTTGAGCAAACCAATCCAAACATTGGGTCAAGTGGAAGCCAGATTTCTGCAGAGTACTCAAATGGGTGACGTTAAACTATAAAAAGTGACAGCACATGAATGAAGAAGACGACGGAAGAGCGTAAAAGCAGGAGCTTTCATGGATAGGACCGCATGTTCAAAAACAAATAAACACAAAATCTTTCTACCTCAAATAATGCCCGCTTTCTAATTCGCACTCATCCTTGAAAATTCCAAAAATCATCTGCACTCCGGCGGAGCTGATGAATTATTGAGGTTATCCAAAATAGAGAAAACAAGATTCAAATCATAATTACAACGTGCTTGAAAGAAACGGGCGGGCCAGCCACTTTAAGTTTTGCGGCCACCGTGCTTTCAAAAGTAAACTAATTTTTCGAGGTACCGTCGGAGTAGACGAGGAAGAGAACGCACCAGGATTAGGGTTATTGGATTTGCTTCTAGACGTTTTTGGGTCGGTTCGGTCTCTTGATGGACCAGACCGATTTCGACCTCTATCTCCGTCACCTTCAAACTTGGATTAAGGCGGCATTTAAAATTGGAGTTTCGGGTTGTCCCCATGATGGGCTGGGCTTGGACTAGACTGTGGGCTGATCTGGGCTGGGCTAAGTTTGGGCTGAGTTTGGGCATCTCCATGTGCTTTGGGCTGGGTTTGTGGGCTAGGCTGACCCAGCCCTTGGTTAGGGGTTTATCATTTGTCTTCGTTTGGCCTACTAGTCTAAGGCCGCCATAGTTATGGGCTCTGGACTCTACAGGTTGGCTTAACAATATGTGGCTTATTTCCACGCTCGCTCCTCCCTCGTCAGCTTTCCCGTTATGCCCCCATAAGCCCGTCCCCATCGCCGCTGCTAGCCTCCTCTGAGAAACAGAAGGCCGGCGCAGCTAGTTTCTTCAATCCCCTCTTTCTTCAAAGAAGGATTTAGGTCGGAGGAGGAGCCGCCGTCAATTCCGGCCTTACTCCGCCGTGTCCTCCGAGGCTGAGAAATGACGGGCATAACTGTTTGACGGCCCAATGCGTCTGAAGATGAGCCCTTCTATCTCACTATGAGTAACTCGTGTCGCATATGGCATCAAGAAGAAAGACTCTTGGGATTAGTAGTAAAATTACAAGTCTTTTTATTATAGTTATTGCAAAATTATTATATTCTCGTATCTTTTAACACATCGCTGCATGATTTAATTAATTTAAATATATTTAATAAATAAAAATATTTATTATTTAAATTGAGTCAATCAAGCAGTAATAAAATAATATATAGTTCTCGAAGTAAGATTTGTTTAGATTTGCTATTTTTTGTGTAAATTATTGATCCACCCATAAAGCTTCTATTGGAGAAGACTTAATGGGTGACGATAACATTCATAAATTAAACCTCTTAATCTTCATTTTTGTTACTCACATCTTCGTCAAATTGCCAAAGTATAACGTCATCTATTCTCACATCGTTTGTGCATTTTATAGTATTTATCGCTTTGGATTGGAGTTTGAGCAGATTTACTTTTGAGATTAGTCGTGATACCTCAACCGGTCAAGTTAGACCATCGGACAGGAGTGCACAGAACCGATCAAAACGACTTTCTATTCCGACAGTCTTCATAAAACTAACGTTTATTATGTGAAAAGGTGAATAAGAACACAAGTAAAAAGAGTGGCCCTAGCCACCACTACATGCTTAGTGGGCACATCCTTCGTCGCCTCCCTTCTTTGCCTTATCATATAAAAAACACAATCTTTTATTGCAAATGCGAATATTGCCAAATCATAATATCGAACACGAAACAAATAACGATGCACAAATGACTTATTTGCGAAATTTGGAACATGCCCTTTTGTTTACAAGCACCCATCTTCGACTTTCGCCACAGAAAGTGCCATTTTCATTCTCGAAAAAACGATCAACTCCCCTTTAATTTAGGGCTTCATCGTGCTACCAACCAAGTGAGATGATCTCCGTGAATACCATCCATTTTGAGACGGTCGGCACCCCGAAAATGCACTCGAGTGGTTGTGGTTGCTACGTTTTATTTTTTGGGTTGATCGATTTTCTCAGCAATAAACTTCTATATTAACGTAAATGATAAGTTAGAATGTAAATTTAACAATAACCGATCGAAAAAATAGCCTGAAATCTACCGAATTACAATAGGTGAACACTTAATGAACTCTTTAAATCATTTTATGCAATCATACAAGAAATTCCATTATTGTATAAAGAATGTTTCAGAACTGTTCTTTCAGAGTTAAGGCTTCTGCACATCTCTCTCTCTCTCCCTCTCTTTCTCTCTCTACACTGTTTCCGTCTACTACGGCTTGGCCACCTTTGGCCGCCGTTAAAGCCCAGGTTGCTCTGCGATAAGCTCTGGATTCATTAATGGGTTTTCCTCAAACTCCAAATGCTCCTCGTCTCTATCCTCAAGCTCTCCAGCTCAAACTCTACCAGGCTTTCATTTTCTCCAAATTCTCTTTTCCATCATCCTATTTCTGTTGTCTTACCTCTTCTACCTCAAGAGGAGAGCGTCTTCTATTTCCTCCTCTGCTCCAATCCTTCCAACCGGCGCTAATCAAGCTCCGGCGTCCCATTGTATTTGCTCCGGTGAGTCTCTTCTCCGGCGACGATCTCAAATGGGTCGATACTTGATCCGCAACTCATGTTTTTATGATTAATTTCAGGTGGGTTTGAAAGGTGATCTAATAGAGAAGCTTCCTAAAGTAATATTCGCAGAGAAATTCAGGGTTAGAGACTCGCTGTAAGTCTTTCTTCTGGGTTGATGAAAAATTGCAGAACTGTAAAACCAGTTGACAATACTTTGTTTTCCAATGAAATAATTAAAATTTAGATAAAACAAAAATAATAAAGTGATGATATGATCATTGAATTTAAGCCATGTACTGTGAAAGGGGTGCTGATAGTAAAGTAAAGAAGAGAATAAGGATGGGAAAAGCTACTGTTGTTCGTGCATTCTGAAAAAAAGGAGGATTCTTTTGGAAAATTCTGATCATGGGGGTGTTCATAACCAGCACAGATGACGACAAAACCAGTTATCATTTTTGGGTCGATGAGTTTTACTCGTGATCTTACTGATCCTGGGTAAAAATCGAGTCTTTTTTTAGGTCTGTTGAGTTTCTCTGCAGGGTATCTTCGATCTGACAATTATAGAGTTATTTTTCAAGATTTTTCGATGATTTTAGGGGTAAATCCCCGACAAATCATGGGTAGGACAGAGATTGTTGAAAAAGAACTTATTTTTTTACCTTGTTTTTATTGCTCAGATGTTGTGTTTGCTTGGGAGAATATGAACTGAAGGAGGAGCTGGTTCTGGTCCCATCGTGCCGGCACATGTTTCATTTGGAATGTATACATCACTGGCTCCACTCAAACGCCACTTGTCCACTATGTAGGTCCCCTGTTCTTCCCACTACGGCTAAACCCTCCAATCTCCACCGCCACCTGCTGTCTCCGGCGACCCATTAGATTCTTCAGTCTTGTCTCGTGATTATAGATTCTGCTGAGTTTCAATCTTTATCATAAATGATAAATCTTAGCCTTCACTGTTTTGTTCGTAGTTAGAATTACAGTGTTATTATAATCGAATCCAATACAGTCTAACTTAGGATGGTGTATTAAGAACAGTATCTGAATGGGCGAGAAAAAACTCGCAATAAGTTCTATAAAATTATCAAAAGCAACAGCATTTGTAGAGAAACCAAGCTAGAAACGCAGAAACAACTGTGATTTTAGTGGGTATCCTACCAGAATCAACCCTGAACACCATGGCTGAGTAAACGGGCAAGCAATTAACAACACCAAAACCTGCGATCAAAATCTGCAAAAAGAGCCCATCCAAACTATCGCCCTTCAAAATCTTCACACAAGCCAGAGAAAACGCAACCAGATTGACAATCGCCGCCGCAGTCATCGGAACAAACATCGGCGACGCGGCGCCGAAGTCGAAGAGCTGCTGCTCGTATCTTTTGGTCCGCTCGCCCTCGAGCACTTTGCTTGTCACGTTGAAGCCGTGGGTGGAAATGCGTAGAGACACGAGGGTAAACTCGATGATGCCGAACAAGAGGCTGGAAAGCCCTCTCACCATCCACATTCTCTGATCATTCCACCATCGCCCGAAACTACTCCCGAAAACGGAGAACTCCAGAAGATCTTGTCCGTACGCTCCGACGAAAAGAAACACATACAAGAAGAACCACGCCTCAGAAACCTGCAAATCTCAACCATCAAGCTCCAATGATTTCGAGAAGAAAACCATGAAAATCTCAGAAATTGCGTTACCTTGGGGAAGACGGGGAAGCCTCTGATCAGAGCCAGCTGGGGAAGGAAAGCGTAGGTTGCGACGGGGATGGACCAACTGGGCCAGTGTGCATTGTGAGAGTACATCAGGCCCACAATCAGGCCCAAGTTTCTGATTCCAAAAATCAATGGATTGTGCTTCGAGAAGGTCACCTCGAGTAGGCCCAGGGCCCATCGCTTGTGCTGACTCAGCACATCGACGTAGCCTATGGGCACGTCCCCATAGAACGCCGCCCGATCCGGATTGCAAAACACGGACCTCCATCCTTCGGATTTCAGTATGAAACCCGTGTAGAAATCCTCAACCAACGACCCGTACCGAAACCCGACCTGTATCCGATGATTTAGCTATATAACACATTATGAAATTAGAGATGTTGAATTTACCTTTGAGCCCCATTTGGTGTTCTTCTCGAAATCGCAAGCCGCCACCCGATGAGCCGTAGCTAAGATCTCAGGCGATCGAATGGGCTCTAAAACAACTTTACCCGGCCCAAGGTCTGCCAGCTCAGGCAACTCGAGAGAAGATGGGCCTCCAAAAAAGCTCCGCCTTGCAAAGAAACACCCCGTCCCCAGATAGTTCGGGCCAAAAAACCCGTTCATTCCGGTCGGATTTAGGATATACAAACGCTTGTTCTCGGATCCATAGATATCATCTTTATTAATCGAGTGATATCGTTGAGGAAACTGAACATAGCTGAGCCAGCTTCTGATCGACGAGTCGAAGAAGTAACAAAGAGCCCGAAGAGCTGTTTCTGGATCGTTTGAGTACATGTCGCAATCTAAGTTCAGAATTATCGGTGCATTCGTCATCACAGCCGACACTCGAAGCTTATTGATCATAGAATAAAACGTGTAACAAAGATAAATATCACATAAAATGCTAAGATGAACCGTCAAATGAACACGATAATTCGACGACTGGCAACTTACCAGGGCGTTGAGGGCTCCGGCCTTGTAATGGTGCGGGGAAGAGGTGCTCTTTTGTCGGGAAACATATACCAGATTGGGCAAAAATTGACCCGAAACGTCTCTGTTCTTTCCACTTTCTAATAAAACCTGCATATTTAGACTTAACTATATAAGTGGTAATCTTAACTTCGACAGATTTGGGTAACGAATTTGACATCGGACCTGAACAACGGCCGGATGGTTTTGGCGGTTGAATCCGTCCGTCCATCTTCCAAGAACCTCCCGCTCGTGTTCTCCGGCGACGTACTCGTCGGGAACTTTTCCGACCTCCAAAACATTCTCCACTCTCACTTTCATGCTCTCGTACATGATCTTGCAAACAAAATAAACAATTTTATCAGAATTTCTATTCAAACTCACAGGAAACACCATTGATTTTCGTTTTAGTTTTCTTTTTTATGTGTGGATAAGAATGAATTTAAATATAATTAATATTAATTAAAAGAAAAGGACGTCTATGAGTGTCATGCAGGAGTACCTTAATCTGCTCAGTTGCAGAGCTCCAATGGCGATTCGAAGAGAAATAAGCTTCAGGGTTTCTCTCCATAACCTTCTCCTTCCTACAGAAAGGCAACCAATGGGTGGCGAATTTCGCGGCCTCCATGAAAGCAAAGAGAGTGAAAACGGAGCCCCCATCATCGGAGGCGTAGAGAGAAATCTTCTCAGAAGGGTAATCGTACGCCATGACCGATAAAGCCGTATTGACAACGCTCATCGGAGGCTCCTTGTAAGGATCGGCGGTACATAAGAACACATCCATCGCCGGAAAACGATCAGCGTCGCCGTCCCTGAGTGACTTCCGGAGATCGTCGATAAACTCAGACCGGTAAACTGGATGCATCCGATAAGCCTGGGTGGTAGTCCACATGAAGGCCAAGAGAATGTCGGAGATTAGAAAAGCGAAGGAGACGAAGAAGGAGGAGATAGAAGGGGAAGCGATGAGGCAGAGTATATGGCGGTAGAGTAGAGCAACAACGGCGGAAAAGTAAATTGCAGCAAAGAAGCGATTAAAGTAAGTGAGACGAGAAGATCGACGGGAGTGAAGTGGAACGGCGGAGGAGACGGTGGTCCCGTTACCGGTCATCGTCATGCTCGTACAAATTTACAGCCAAAGTTCATGGACAGAGCTCTCCCGCATTTGGTCAATATATAAGAGTGGACATAGAAATTATGGGGAGGCTCATCGTTCTAGGAAAAATGATGGGTAATGTCTTATTCTGATTTGAGATAGAATCATCCTTCTACCGTAGAAGGCAAAAAGCGCAAATGGGGATGAAAAATGGACGGCCACGATTTGGTCAAGAATCCAGGGACCCATTTTCCAATGCCGTCTTCAATCATTCTATCGTCTTGGTTTTATATTCCAATTGGATATTCAAAAGGGCAAAGACTAGCATCATTTATACACAGAATACCAAAAAAATTGAGAAATCGACCACACAACGCCGGCTGTCCACCCAGCCACCGCCGTCCCCACCACTCACCAGTCCTATTCCGGCCACCACTGCTCTCAGAAGTTCCAATCAGCAAGATAAACCCATGTCGTGCAATAATACAGTTCTAGGGTTCTAGCTTTTCCTAATTTTTCAACTCAGTTGGAGATTTGGGATTAAACAAACAAACAATACTGCTCACCAAAAGACTGAAAAGGGTTTACACCGACACAATATTTACACGTACAACAAACAGAAACAACGGCTATACCAAGTCTCTACACAACCCAACAAGGTTTTCCCATGTTCCCTAATTCTACTTCTTCAACTCCCTTCCAAGTTCCACCATTAATACAAGCTCATAAAAACTGAGCCAAACTGTGTTAGCCAGCGTCTCCTTTCTGTTCCAGTGTCATCACGTTTCTACCCTCCAAATTTAACATCAACCCCCTTCTCCTTACAGTCGAACAATAAGCGTGCAAAATCAAATTAGAGTTTTAAAATTTATAGAAAGTTAGCTTGTTTCTGCTTTCTGGGATTCAGATATCAGCCAACTCTGAGCTCGAGGCGTTTCCTTCGCCTTCAGATGAGGAAATCGGAAATTTCTTTCTGCAGTTCATTTTCTTCACGTCCTCGCTTGAACATATCAATATTCTTCTCACCATGTTACAGAATTCTCTGCAAGAGAGAAACAAATTTGAATGAAAAAGATTCTCTGTTTGAAATATGTAGTCATGGAGAACTTACTGCCATGGGTCATCCCCCAAGAGCATTATGTCTCCTTCATCGTCCGTAAAAACAATCTCCCACTTGTCGCGCGGGCGAAGCTGCCCCTTAATTTCAAACATCTTCTCGAGCTCGTCCGTCAGCTGATCATAGCCTTCCAACACAGTTAAGTCCACAGCTCGACCAACAGCCATTCCCAGCATTTGAACTTTGGTCCGGCTTCTAGTATTGGTGCAGCAGCTTTGCTTAATTGACATCTCTTTTGGAGATATTTCCAGCAACTCTTGATTTTTCTCATTCAAGGGATTCAAAAACTCATATTTTTTGTCAAAATCGGCCAATGACATTATGCCACCATTCCCATCAGCAGCTTCTCTAGATGGCTTCTCTGAGCGAGGTGTACGAGTAGAATTATCAATCAGCTCAATACCAAACAATCGACAGCTAGTACCAATATCAGATTTCTTCCCTTTCCTCATATCCTCAACCAGGAAGTCATTGTCCGGCTTTGATGAATTCAAAGTTGTATAGCCTGAGTAATCAGGCCAAGGTGAGTGAATTTTGCGATCCTCCGAGACCTCCTGACATAGATTCTGCAAACCCTTTGCATGTGAGGAAGCTAACCAAGGACCATCATTCTGTATCATGGATCCTGAGTTGCTGCTATTGCTGCTAATATCGAAATGTTTATGATGCCATCGTAGATTTTCACTCCTTTTGGTTTCAGCAGTAACACTTACCTGCCTTCTATCATGAGATTGACTCAATCCAGAATGCCAAAGAGTGGATACGGTTGATGTAGTAGAATCTACAAACCAAATAACCAAAATTTTAAGTTTATCCTCAGAGATAGATGAAAATAAGATTAGATTATCCTACAACTAAAGAAAGAAATGGTACACACCAACGGCTTGGATTTCATTAGGTGGACGAGGCCTTTTGTTCTTTACTACAACTGGTGGAGAGACATTGGAACCTGCTGAAGCTACGAAAGGTTCTATCTCCCAAGGAGAAACCCTTTCAGGTCTTGGAATAGATGCAGGTTCATCCCATTGAACCTGGACGTATATAGTCATCAAATAAACAATTTTCATCAAGACTAGTAAGAAAAACGAAGCCATAATTTGCGAGCAAAAAGCATTTGAGAACTATGGTAGGTTGGAAAGGATGTTACTTTCAGTGATCGCCACGTCGAATCTGGCCAATGAGGAGACATATCTTCAACTTTAACGACGGTACCTGAAAACCTGGTCAAAACAAAAAAAATAAAATAAAAAACAAGAAAACAAAGGAGAGAGGAGAAAACCAAGCATCAGTAAACTTTATATACCTTCTCTCAGGAGAATCCTCGCCCTCAAACCTCATCTTAAATCTCATGCCAACATCAAACTTGTTGTTTACAGCTTCCAAGTACTTGTTCAAGCTCACAATGAATTGACTCGACCTGAAAATTGAACAAGAAGAAAAACACAGATAACATGAGAAACATGAACAAATAATTCATCGTGAACAAAATCTCCAAGTTGGAAACTATTAATTTACCTTGGTTTATAAAACACAACAAAAGGGCTTTTGGTCGCTAAAGCATGAGAGGCAGTGGCAAGCACTCCAAGGTGCATGCTCTGACTAGATATAACAGAAGTAGGTATGCTGCTCTGCTGACGTGGCAGGTGCCTTACTCCAACACGCAATTCCCCATTGTCTCCTCTGAAGAAAAATTCTCACAACTTTTAGAAATATTACAATATAACATCTAAATCATAATGCAGTTTTTTCTATCATTATGTAAAATCCGACTGTATCCACTGTCAACTACCTCAAAAATACAAAAGAATCTCCTGCAGCTAATCTCTTACAGGTAACAAACGTACTCCATCCAGTTGTCAGCAAGTGCCTCCTTGGTTGACCTGTTAATTCGAACCTAATATAAGTTGCTGTTCCATTCTTAATTTAACAAAGATACAGATGGTGAAATCAACCACCTCTAAAAATATGCTTGAATCTCCATTCATAACCATGAAGGTCCTTGGCAATAAGTTCCTGAGTTGGGGTTGGCTGGGTCATGTCCTAAAAGAATTTAGTCGCAAGAGTCAAGGATGAAAGACGTACTTAGCCAGACAGAACTTTATATAGAGAGCACGAGTAGTAAGTACCAACTGAGGAAGACATTCAGTAGCATGTTTACGAAGAACAGAGAAACCCCCATGGGTGCTAGTGTCTGATGCAGTTAAAACCTTGCAAAATGAGTGCACTGCTGGCTTTGAAGGTTTGTCATCACAAGAATCAGGAACATCTGGATCATTTTGCTGGGAATAACAAAAACAAAATTAACGTCGAGTTCATTAAAATGAAATTTTAATAGCAGAATAAGACAAGACTACTATCAGGATTCTAGAGGGTTCTCACATTATGTTCTGGAATTAGAGTTACTTGAGCATAAACCTCGTCAGTTTCTTGTTCGGCCTGCGATTTAAAGTGTGTAAGTGTTTCTTATAATTAAAAAGTTTGGTAACTTACAATTACAAACTGTTCGATTCTAAGAAAATCCAGAAATGGTATGAAAAATGTAGTCAATTGACACAAAAAAAAAGACTATTAAATTAACCAATTATCACTGCAAGCTATCAATTTCTAGAAAGCCAAAAAGAATAGAAATTTTGGGATTTAATATACTTGTCCTGGTCTTCCATCTCTAATAATCCAATATAAATTGTAAATATAGCTAACATAAGGAAATGGAAGTAGATATCGCATACGCATAGCAGCTTGCAAAGAGAGTGAAGCTACCAGAAGCCGAATGTTCATCACACGACAAAGAATCTTGGAGGAAAGTTTAAATATTTGAGGCATCTGATTCAGCTCCTGATTTGTAGATGCCTCTAACTACAATCCAAAAATGAGAGATTTTAAGAGGTAACGAGGGAAAAAAACAGCTCCCATAATAGCAAAGTACAACAAATAACAGTTTCCAACCATGAATCGTTGAAATTCTGAATCTAATCAGAACTAAAAACAACCCCAAAGTTATTTCTACGAATCAAAGAAATAGCAACGACAGATCTGAGATTCAAAGATACGGCAGACACTTACTTGCGCCATATGACCTTGTGGAAAGTAGTACACCCTCTGGTGAAGGAGAGGTACATCTACAAGAGGACCAGCACAAGCCTTCCACAGCTCCACATATAAATCATTTCCGCCTCCACCTGCCAGAAACAAAGAAGCCATGAAGACCGTGAAATTTTTCGAGAAACAGAACCGCTGAGAAAATAAATGAAATTAAATCCTCAATTTTTACCTTCAGCTGAACTATTCAGGCTCCCTTCCACAATAGTCATCGTTAAGCTCCCAAATCGAAAAGGAAAGGAAACAAGAATCAATTAAAATACAACTCAAGCAAACTCCACAGGCACCCAAATCGAACAATCAACGGCAATTATGAGCCATCTCATGTCATTAATAATCAATTATCCAGCAAAAGAAAATAAATCTCCCCCGACGCTTCCAATCCCGTCGCGTACGAGACAATTTTCCACAATCAAAGACCCGACAAACAGGAAAAGAACTGAAACGTCAAAACGCAGCCCTTCCACCCCGCCAAACGTTACAATTTTCAGAATCAGAGCTCGCCTGAAACCACTCCAGTTATCTCTCAATCTCAAATCTTCCTCTAAAACACGCCCTTTCTTCCCCGCTTTTCCCTCCAGAGGAGAATCCAGAGAAAACGCCGTTATGGAGGAACCGTTCTACGCGCTGTCTTGTTATACAGCAACCTCTTCTTACTTTGCTTCAGCTGAGAATCATCTCTTCCAGAGCTAACCTCAGTTAGTATTTAACTCAACCGTCAGGTCAAAGAGACGGAGACCGTGACGGAAAATAGCGACTGATCGTTTGGATTAGGTCAATCTGATCAACGGCGTACGGTTTTAAATGATTTTCTGACCGTACGAGCGCATGGAGGAATGGGAAGTAAGACGTTAATCGTAACGGAACATGTTAGGTCGGAATGGGCGTCACCGTTAGTTGCCGTCCCTTTCGTTGTCTGCTTCGAAGCAGGCAACATGGTTGGCTCGAGTTAACCCGGCAGACATATTTAAATACTTGAAATTTAATTACAATTTTTCTTTTATATTTCATTATTTCAGAAAATATTTATGTAATACGTGACATTAATTGTATTATCTAAACTTACCTTATAATTATGCATTATTTTTGTTTAAATATAAAAATAATACGAATATATTTGCAACAATTACATCAAAATTTAAACCCGTTTTATTATTATATATTAACAAATTTCTACCAAAACAATTTAATAAATTCAAGCTTAAAATTGATAGTAATTGAGATTAGGCGCTAAACCCAATTAGAAAACCCTTAATTAGAAAGCTATAGCCAATCAAAATTTGGCTTTGTGCTTACATTATTAGACCCCCCTTAATGGAAAGTTTGCTGTTCGACACGTGTCAATGAGAGTGTTTAATTTTTAATCCTGATTAGTGCTATAATTAATTATGTTTAGACCCTGACCTTTGCCTCTATGAAGGGTCAATAAGAGCGTTTTTGGTGGTCTAGCTTTCTCCCAAATTTAAGACGTCACTAATCTTAATTCTTATGTAATATTTTTAATATAGAAAATTATAATTGAATTAATATACATGAAATTTTAAAATGAATAATAATTAATATTAGCAATAATACGTTAATAAGGATTACAAATTCGGGCATGACCCACCCACCCCTTAAACCAGGAGTGCTTTTTTTTTCTGTCATCTCACTAGTGTGGGGACGAAAAATATAATTAAATAAAAGCTTTTAATTAATTAATTATTCTAAAATGCTACATTTTCCCAAAAAATTAAATAGTATTACAAATAATGTTCCACTATCACTCTGATAAACTAAACTACAATGGACAAAGCATCTTATTAATCGTTTATTGACGCGTCATCCGTGCAAATGAAAACGATCAACACAAAAAGCACGAGACTTTAAGATTACTTAAAATTATCGGGGCATCAAAAAAAATGTTTTTTATGCCGACAAAATGAGTTTTTTAAATTTATTTTTTTATTTTAATAAAAGGGTAGATAGGTGTCCTACAAGATGAAACCTTTTTTCCCCACAAAATGGAGATAATTGGGATTGGTTTATTTATTCATGTGTGGTGGGGGTAGGGTACCCTACAAACTTTATTACCCAAAAAGAATAATTCCTATTTAATTAATAATTTAGGTGGAAAACATTTTGGAAAAAGTAAATATTTTAAATAAATGCCAAACTAGGAGCCCCTATTGGAGCAATGGTCCCCTACAACACTACCACCCTATGCTATGAGTTTTAACTAAATTCCAAAATAAATAATTATTTAAAAACTTTTCGCTAAAATATTATTTATTGCTTACATCTTAAACTTTATAATTAAGCTTTGAAAAACCGTCCATGGCGTTATAAAATCTATCGAATTTTCCATACGCAAACACGTCATCATATAATTTTATCGACCAATAACCGAACTCTCACGTGACATGCCTTGATTTGTCTTTACCCGAATTTTAATTAAGCGTTCGGTTTGTTTAAAACTCGTTCTAAGTAAACTTTAGTGGTCGAAACTGTCAAATTCACATGCGAAAAATATATCCTAGCACAAGCTTACACGTGTCATGCTCTGATTCGTCAAACAAAAAAAATACTAATAAGAACTAGAAAAGGATATTGGAATTGGATTGTGTTTGGTTCACAAATCGATCAAAACAATCAAAGCAAGAAAGAAAGATTATAGAAATGGATCATGATAATGCAATCCGGGGGAGGAATAATGGAACCAGATTCGTTCCAAGAGAAGGACAGGGTAAACCAGAAACCAAGCAATCCCAATTGAAAGATAACAATAAAAAGGATTATTAAAACAGGGGAGAACATGATTCCTCATGACAAAAACTGTCTGAATATAGAAAGCAAGGTGGGAAAAGAAAGGGGGGATTGGTCAAAGCATCTGACGACCGAAGAAATCCACGTTGCCCATGTTTGATTAGTCAACCTCAATTATCAAATCCAATTTCGAGTGCTTCAATTAGGCCACCATATAATAACAACATTAGTATATGTATATGTTTTTTGTCCCGCTGTTAAACGAATAGTCGAGAGCGGGAAAGTTCAGTCGACTAACCCAAGTTGTATCGTCTAATTTACAACTTTCATCCGAAGATGTATCTTTTATCTTAGGTTTAGGTAAGAGGGCGTGACACATGATTTCATCTTTTAACTAGCAATAAAACTCAAAATAAAAATTATTCAACAATTTAATATATTTAATTATTAATGTAAATGAGTCGTAGAGCATTTAATATCTTTTAATTGTACACGTTAATATCACAACCGAGATGACATTCATTATGTTAAGAGCAAAAGAGATGTCTTAAGAATCGGATTTCAATTTTAGAGCTTTGAATTTGAGCTGTGGATGGCGAATGTCATCCTGGCTTTGAATCAAACGAATCTCTAAGCTGGTAGATTGAGGATCATGCCCTGCCTTTTCGTAGTCTTTCATCGTCCTCTGTAGAAGTGCCTGCAAATATTGCCACCCTTTTTTCAAATATCCAACAATCTTCCAAAATACGAGTAATTATAAACACACATTACACTATAATCTAATATTCCGGCTTGCAGTTCGTTCATTGATATAATAACGACGATAGATTGAAAGAATATGCAACAAGACGCATCAACGGTTGAATTCGGTTAATTGAATTCGATATCATTTGTTTGAATTTAAATGAATTCCATAAAATAACTTTCTATGGTTGGTCGAAACTACGAACAATTATTGAATACCTGCAAGCTAGACACTGCAAGCTCCGCTGCCTGCCCGAGGTGATCCGGGTATTTCTGGAGAGCAAAATACAAATTTAAGCGATGAACAATAATGAAATTCTTTTCATGAATGAAACTGATTTTAAGTAATTACATTGCTCCAACCAAGTAGAAGCGCAGTCATAAGATCTCCAGTTCCCTACAGCTCATTTCAGATGATGTGTTACTACATTTGATGATAATTATACATAGTTTATACATGCAGAACAATTGTAAATTAAGCTACAAATAATCTAATCTACCATTTATACTAATGAGTGCGAGAAGGATAAAGCATGCATTAATACATAACATGGGCGATGCAGAAAATATTACCAGATCTAAACTAAAACTGTTTTTGATTGCTACACTAGTAATTTTTTTTAAACTTCCATGATGTTAAAATGTTTTGAAACTAACGTGTATTCCAGAAGGCAAAGACAGAAATTTTCAGTAAAAATACTCTGGAAACTGTTCATAACAGCATGTTCTTGTTCATCAAGATCTAGTCAGCATAAACACAAACATATGTATAAGGGGATGAAGAGATCATTTTCATACAGTGAAATATGCAGGGATTTTCGGAATCACGATCTTAAATTGCTCAGGAGGCGTATCCTGTCACATTTAATTATTTAAAGTCAATAATTAAATAATTCATCTGCACGTCAAAGCAAATATACGAAAAATACTCAGACAACACAAAAAACATAAATGCTATATCAGGAACTGAGTTAACATAGTCAGTATCTCTGACAAGGCAAAGCACAATAATGTATTACTATGAAATAGTTTGAAATTGCAGAGGTGCCGGATGGTCAAGTAAAATTCAATAAGAAAATTAATTGCCAAAAAGACCCAATATAAGTAGCGTTCAATAGATCACAGAAATAGAAAAAAATGAAGATTCCTCAATTTCCACGTGATAGAAAGCGCTTCTCAGTCTCTACATAAATAAGAGAGCCAGGGAACAAAAACCACAACCCTATGAAAAATGATAATTAAGAGAAAAATTCCTCAGCTACGACTTACACGTGAGTTATTAAACAAATTACAATTACTTCTATGGTCAGTAAGAGCAACGTAATGGTTTTCCTAGGTATGTCACTGAATTTTAAGGTCTAGCAATTGACTTCTCTGAGAAGAAAAGCAGAAAATTTTCCACAACTTCTAGTTCCGCGATTAACACAGAAATCCCCAACATGGCTCCTCAATGGAAGTTTTGAAATCACGAGGTAAGAATCATCTGAACCAAAGGAATATTATCCCACCCAAAAATGAGCATTAAATACACGCACTTCATGTAAATGGACAACCTGATTCTCTAAGAAGAAGCTGTACAAAATGGAAGTGTGGCACAATTAAGGCACTGTCCTTAGACAACTAAAAAAATAACCTTTTCCTTTTTATGGCTGCCAATGAGAAGGAGATTGTCATCTATGTTTATGCTTGTGATCACAACCTGCTAGGAGGGAAAAAAAGGGGTTATTACACGATAAGTAACTAAAACCACAATCTACATATATAATGTCTGTGATCACTATCTGCAAGATGAAAAAAAAGGAATGAAGGATGATAAGGAAGTAAAGATAAAATTGAAATCGAGACTGGTGGGCATCAGAAGTCTGCAGACACTATGCCATTGGAAATTTGATTAGAGATTATTTTGTTTGGATTTTAGCACAAGTGTAAGATTACTGAAAACATTTAGGCAAGGAAAAAATTATTTATGAAAACAAGTTCAAACAAAAGTTATTAGAAGAAAGTGTTATCATGTCAATGCGTGATGTGGGAGCTCGATCAAAACCTAAACTAATTTTTTTATTAAGACAATTTGTATTATAGCAGAACATAATACATCATCAAAGTTTGTCCTCCGTTGAAGGAAAAAATATTATTCGCTATACTTAATATAATTTTTTTGAAGTTTGGATATCATTCTCCATCATTCTTTTGTACCTTTGATCTCAGGCAAAGAATTAAACTCCAGAGGAGTAATTAAGAAACGAAGTGTCTCACTCATTAATCTTAAAAAGTTACGAGTGTTCCAAGACCATAATATAGGTACCAGTATACTTTTTTAACATGCATAAACAGAAAGAATTAACAAGTGTGACGCAAACTAGTAATTTTATGCTTAAACATGTTTACTAGACAAGCAGACAACAAAACCTTCAAGGGTCCAGCATCATGAAGAATATTACAAGCTTCCTGCCCATCTTTTTCAGACTCTATACTGCAAAAAGTAGAGCTTCTTAGAAAGCATAATAGAGATTTCTAGGTCCAACAGAATGACATAATGGGATTACCTAGTTTATAGATCAAAATCAAAGATTAGAATAGCAGATCGTCAGGGGTATAACTTAAGCTATGAGAACAGTGCATCTTGCAATGATTAGATACACGAAAACTCAATAGAACAAGTGGAAAATGACACTATCACATTTATTATGTGCAATTCTTTCATATTGCTAAATGAAGCCACATACCTTTTTTTAAGCTAGATGTTTGCCAATAACATTAAAAAAGACATTATCGAAGAGGAAAAAAATGAATACGCTATAGATCTAGTCACCTGAACCCAGTTAATTGCTCTGCTTCAAACTGGTTGGGAGTTAACATCGAAGCTACTGGGACAACCTGATAAGAATGGAATATTAAAAGATCATTTAGTATCTCATAAAAAAGACAGTAACATTGTTAAAATTGCAATGGTCACTATCATGCTTTAAATACATACCAGCAATAAAAGAGAAAACCCTTTTTCAAACGAAATTTGAAGATTGTCAGATTATTCCTCACGTCTTGTCAAAAAGAAATTAACATTGCTAAAATTGCAATCTTCACTATTATGCTTCAAATAATGAACCAGCAATAAAAGTAAAAACAATTGTTCAAGTGAAATTCGAATGTAACTGTATGTCATTTTGAGAAACATTCTAAACAAAGTGAATAATAACCTTCTCACGGTATACAGATACAAGCTCCTGAGGAACATACAACTTTCCTTCATCTCCCATGACTGGATCACAAACTGGATGAAAAGGTTGATGAGACACAGACAAGACGAATTAATGACTCACTGAAAAGATAATCAATAGCCACAGATATGAAATCTCAAAATTGAACCGGAAAGATGTAAAAAAGTAAATCACCAGCCTAGGTGGCTGCAACAAATAAACTCTCACTTCATCAATTAATGGAAAACTTTTAGGGTTCAATTTACAATGCACGAAGGTCAATTCGGATTGTACAAGGTGTTAGATATAGTTATATGAGCGGCTAACAGACAAAAACCAGAAGAAATATGTTCGATCAAAGAAACTAGTGAGTGACCACAATTGATCATGATAAATGAAGAATCCTCAATAAGAACTCACCGTAGGTGAGTTTTGGATTCACTGACCGCAGCTTCTCGACAACTTTCAACACAGTATTCAAGAAGGAAACTGAACCAATATAACCTGTTCACTATGACAATTAGTCATAAACTTGACATAGCTACGAGAAAATAAGTGAGAGATGATACAGACGAAAAAGAGCAACATTTAAAATAGCATCCATGGAGAAACCACTATATTTTGTACTCATATTACACAATTAAAATTATGCTTCTTTGAAAGACATTCAAAATAGCATCTGTTGGTCCCTACTTTCTCCCACTCCGTTCTTATGCTTATTTCGGTTTTGTACTAAATATAGAACCCACAAGAAAGAAAAGCAAGCGCTCGCATTGTATATTACATCCAAGTGCACCTGTTAATAAGTGAGTATAGTAAAGCAAATCATTCTCTTCAAGGCCTTCTACTAATTCCCATAGTTGTTGTCCATTAAGAACTTGGCCCTTAAAAGTTGGATATCCTGCACAAAATGAACCTTCCTATCAAATAAAATAAAAGCCTACAAATATAAGAATTAACAGCAAGCACCACACCGCATATCTGAGGTCAGAGTTCTAAGACCATTTGAGTGAAGAAGTAAAGCAGCTTGCCTGTGTGATTTGAAAACTGCACTGAATTGATTGGATCGACATCGTAGCCCAGTAGTTGGAGAGGGAATACAGCAGATTTATTCCCAACGTATCCCTGCAGTAGAAATATAAGCAACAAACTATATGTAAAATTAAATAAAAAGTACACCTAGTGATCTAATTTAGAAAAAAATATAACTTGCAATCTAATTTAGAAAAAAAATCCAATCTCATCCTGCGATTTGATTCAACATGATGCCAATGCATCCCCCCACAAAAGATAGTACAAAAGTTTTATTTCTTGCTGATATCATATAACAAAAAAATCACATTAAAAAAATCACCCCGATCAGAAAAAGGAGAAAAAACTAAAAGATTATAGCTTATAACTTCCCAAAAGACATGTTCAAGTTTTAGTACTCAAGGTAGAGAAATTAATAGCTCCCTGAAACATGCAAAAAGACATCAAGTTTCATTCTACCACTTTGCATTGTGATTGTGAAACGATAGGTATCCATGAGTAAACAATAGGTTATCAGTGCCCTTGAAGCAATTTAAGTATTCTATGTGATTTTTTCTTAGTAGTTCTTGAACAAAAACTCACTCTTTCACTCCTTTTGTCTATTTCACGACAAGAACAAAGGGGAATACATGTTACACCACAATTTTCAATCATGGGAAAGGAATTACCTCTTTCTATTAAGTAATGTATCAAAATTTAGATTCCATAGTCCGGATAGAAAATCAAATGTGTGTTTCTTACTTTGTGTCTTTCTTATTTTCACACATTTTACTCAATCTAATTGTCTGAATACAACATATTATTTTATCAATGATCTTCCAACCGGCTACTACACTAGTTGGGGCTTTGAAGAGAAAGAATCTAAATCTGTCACGATGCGAGCAAAAAAAAGGTAGTGGTGTCCTTGAACAAAAAAAGGACAAAATCACAGCACTTAACTTCTTTGCATTCCTCAAACTCCCTATCTTAGAATTAGGGCGACCTCAGTTTACTACATGAGTGGACTTTTACCCTCCCTCTCTTCTTATCTTTCTAAATCTTGAATGTTTTGAATAGTACATCAATGTTGAAAAAATATAGAAAAAATTTAAATATGCATGCAGATAATTGCTCAATGATTTTTATTTTCAAGCTCATTAAGAAGAAGCGTTTCACACTGAAAATTTTCAACACACAAGATCATCCAAAGAGCCAAACTAACACATAGCCAATCAATCATTTTCTTCATAAAAAATTGTATGCCTTCAGCTTGTGTCATGTTCCTTCTCACTCACTGGAAATTAAGCAGATGCTTCATGCCAGGGTTAATCACGGATAAAAGGAAGTACCTGGACAGTGTGGGACTGAATACTGAGAACTCGACCAGTCGTTGACGGCAAAGCAAGAGATAAGATCGGAGGTGCCATTAGAGAGTTGATCAAGCTCCTTAATCTTCATTCAATCCTCAGAAAAACATCATCATAAAGTTAATCAAACTAAACCGAACAAGTCAAAGTAATTATGAAGTCTTTAAATATCAGTGACAAAACAAAGATCAATGGGTAATCAAGTTTAATATGTCCAGTTTACTGCACATTAATAAATGCACTTCTTTTAACGAAAAATCATACCTAATGCAGAAAGACTTTTCCCTACTTTAGAAGATATGAAATAAGATAATCAAAACCTAAGCTACTTAGATACTCCTCACTCAATCGTTAGAGAGAACACTTTTAACATATAATCAAACCCTAAACCCTATCTAAGTAATCCCAGTCGAATTAAAAAAAACAACATAAATCATTTCTGACCCCGGTCGAGAAATAAAAATTACAAGTAAACGCATACAGTCTCTTTCTATCAAACACAAAAACCACACACGATTACCCACTCTTTTCAATAAGTAGAGCATGAGAAAAACAAGCAAAAAAGAAACTAGTGGTAATAGAGAAATTCAAGTACCCTCTGAAGAAGACAAAGAAATGAATAACCTTTCTTTGTCTCTCTAGAACCCTGATAGAAGCTGCTTCCCTCCCATCTCCAGATCTCTCTCTCTCTCTCTCTCGATGCAAAGATTTAGAGAAATTTAATATTCAATATTCATGTTTATTAAATTTACTGTAAATATTAATTTTACCCCGGAAGTATGAACTATTTGCACATTCAATATTATTTTTTCTTAAATTAACACTTTAATATAATATTATATTTTGATAAAAAAATCCTTAGATCAACGAAATTTAATACAAATATAAATTTATTAAAATTCATTAAATTAATGATGTCCGTTAAAATTAGTGGTGTCAATCGAGCCGGCTCGAGCCCGTGACGGCTGGCTCGTCGAGCCTGCCGAGCCAAACGAGCCGAATCTGTCTAGTCTGTCGAGCCTATTCGAGCCGATTCGTTCGAACTTTTAAAAAAAAAAATTAGCTCAAGCCGGCTCGCGAGCCTCGAGCCTAAACGAGCGAGCCGAACCGAGCCAGATGCATGACAACTTTAAAATTCAGAATATTTTTTTGCAAATATTTATATATTTTAGGAGATAAAATTATATATATTTTTAAATTTATTAGAATTTTAAATATACTTCGTTTCAATTTTTATTTAAAAATATCTATATATTTTGGTCGCTTTGTACAAGTACTCGAGAGCAGAGAGGGCAAAAAGTCACCGGTTCGAACCCCGTTGGGCTTTTGTATATAATGTGATTCAATTTTCCTGATTCCTTTACATTTCCATCTCTTCCTCACATGGATTCCTGCTATGTTCTTCCCCCTAAACCAAAATCAAAAGCCAGAACTCTCTGCAACTCTTTCTCTCCATTACTCGAATTCATCGACGAGCTGAGACATCTTATGAAATAAGCAAACAAACTGCCGTTGTTTTGGATGTGCGTGATCATCGAATAATGTTGAGGTTTATCAAATAAAAAGAGATAGAACCGGCCGATCGAAAGAAATATCGACCCATTTTCATTATATAACACAGTAGACAGTTTCAGACTGCAACAAAAAAACTATGTAATGCTCTTTTACAATTGATGGAAATGCAATAACAGCACACCCCAGTTCTTTTCTTGTCTCGGATCACCGCGAAGAACAATGGATTTCGTTTTCTAGATTGCAGAAAGATTGCATTCAGCAAAAGCAAACTCTTGAACAGTTTAAAGCCAGGCTTTCTCTTGCTGCAAAATAAGTAGCTATGCCTGCATCATCATCATAACATCAAATTCAGAAACATAGACTGCTTGAATCTGTTGGACAAACTCTTATAAAACTCGATCTGATCCGAAAGAAACTTTGATCGAAATGTTCTCAAACATTTTATACATGCTTTATATATGTCTTTCCTTAGGTGAAAATACCCTTAAAAGGGTTATGAAAAGTACAGAAATATGATCTAAGATGCTTCATATCATACTTATATCCCAAGCAAAAGAAAGAGTAAGCATTACCCAGGTTGATCTTTGCTACTTGGTTTCTGATTTAACTCCTCTCTTTCCTCCTCCTCCTGCCACTTCATCCATGCTTTGTCCCTGCCTTTTGTACCGGCCTCCGGAAGCTATAAATCCAGGGCAAGGCCTGTATGCTTTAATCGGCCACCAACCAAAACCCGGGACTGTTGCTATTCCGCCTTGAATTCTTCCTTCGCCATTACATCCCTTCTCAACTTCCTCTCTTCCACAGCCCTTGCAACCGCTGTTAATGCGACAGAAAACAGAAATCTATCGATTTTCTCTTTCAACCATTCTACAAAGAAATCAAATACTAACAAACAAGAATTAATTGGCTTCAAGAGACAAAAACATAGATTCCCCTTCTACTATTGTTAGGAACAGTCATGATTCAACAAGTAAGGTGAAACATCATCTCCATTTTTTTACACGATCTTCAAAAGGGTGTTATGTCTCACATTAAATTTGCATACCTGAATAAGCATAATCTGAGTGCGTCTAAATTATGCAGATGTACATGTATATCTGCATTATGTGTTTCTATGCAGGTATAGAGCAAAAAAATGCACTACCTAGCCAAGAAAGAACATAGACTGCAATTACAAAAACCTAGCACAGTCTTGAGTTCTGGCTTCTGACACCATAGATTTGCACAAAAGAAGGATTCTTGACGAAACCGTCAGTGAAAACTCCAACAACTAAAAGGGTTGAATCTACGAGATCTCAAAATGGAGTGAAGAAGAGAATAAAAGTACCTGAATGAAGAGTTCAGGTCTTTCTCGCCTTCTTCTTCAACAACAGAAGAAGGAGAGGAAGAAGAAAGCGAGGAGTTGAAGAAAGGCGACGAAAAGGTGAGAGAAGCCCTCGAACGAAGGAAACAAAAGTCAGAGGTGGTAATTGAGCGAGAACCGAAGGCCGCTTGATGAGGCAATGCTACTGCGAGAAAGGCAGAAGCCATGGTCTTGGAGGAGGTGGTCGAAGGAAGAAGATAGATAAGGATCTTATCTCATCATCACAAAAAGAAACCCTCCATCGTTCCTGCTGTTAAATTCATTCTCCAACAACATAATCAAAAACCAATGTCAACAGAGATTGTGGACGACAACAGTTTTAAGGTTTTTTGACTGTAAAGACAATTTCTATGTATTTACTATGTCTGGGCATGAGATTGTGTCAGATCATATTATTGTCGATCCAATTCGATTCGACAAACGTTAGATTGTAGAGTGTAATCCGATCGGATCGGCGTAAATCTATAATCTGATCTGATATTACGTTCAACCCAACGTTATCGGATCGGATCAGATCTGCCCGATTTATAATATGAGGTCGACACTTGTAGGTTAGGGTCGACACATTTGCACGCTACACTATATTTTGGGTCAACACAAGATATTTTGGTGGGTCGACACAATTTGGAAAGACCCGGCCTCTGTTTTGAACAGAGGTCGACACAATAGGCTGTGGGTCGACACAAAAGTATTTTAGGTCGACACAATGTATTTTGGGTAGACACAATAAGCTTCTGGATTTCAAATGCCAATCCGACTTTCGGATCAGATCGGATCATCGTCAATCCAATAACAATATGGTATTAAAATAGTATGGTATTTTAAGTATATATCTTGTATTTTTTTATTATCAATGAAAACTTCAAACTTAGTATAAAATAAAACTTTTAAAATCAAATAAAACTCAACTCAAATCTTAATAAAACTTGATATAAATCTAAAAAATTGACTAAAAATCAGGCTAATTACTTAAAATCTGACATAAATAATATATATAATTGTTATATTTTAAATTTTTTAATATACAATTAAATTAGGTAAAAACCGAAACTGCTCCATAACCGTTAATTTTACTTTCGGTTCTAAAAATCTAAAACCGTGAGTTCATGTTCTAATTCTATTTCAAAATAAAAATTGATTATGCCTACAGCCTACCCAATGGTCTCCTCTGCAAATTACAAACTTGAATTTAATGAAATCGAGAGAACAATTAACGAAAATTGCAATAATAGAATGTTTGCTAAATTGCCAAGAAAATAAGTCAGAAGATAACCGCAACATTCTTTTAGATTTATTTACGTAAAAATAAAATATTAAAATCACTATTTTCTTTTAGTTTTCATTTGAGATCTAACCCAAGCAGCAGAAACTATCTAAAAGAATTCCATTTAATCTACTCAACACCATGTTTAGGAGCTCCAACGGCAGACTCACCTTTCCTAAGCATCATGGTGTTTCTCTTCGGGACCCCTGAAGAAGTGCATAATCCGAATTGCCCGTTTTGACAAACTCAATTCGCTCCGAGTTTTCCTCCTCCAGAAGACGACTCACAGCGGTTTGGGCTGGGTAGGCGTTCGAGATATAGTCCATTTCTTGTCCGCTTATTTCCTTCTGATTCAGAAGAACCTACAAAACAAGGTCGAGATTCATAATATCTTCGTCTTGTTATAGGAATCAGCAGAATTTCCGACGGCCTCTGCACGGATTCTAGAAAATTCTACCAGAGGCCCGCCGGACCGTCATGGATGTACATAAGAGCTATAGAAAGGCAAATTTAATGCAGCTAATATATCACCTCATAACATAATGTTGTCAAGGTCACCTTTTTTGACTTTAGAATATGAAAAACAGAAGGGAGTTAGCAAATTTACCTTGCCTGCTTTGAGAAGAGCCGCATGGTGTCTTGTAAGAAGAGAAACTGTCCTTTCATACATAGTTTGTATGAGCTCTTCGGTCCGTTGTGCGACTTCATCGTCTAATTTGAAATTAACCGGAGGTTCAATCAGACCATAGTCATCATAGAGAGACCCTTCGAAATCAAGCCTTGGCCCAACAAATCCTACTTTCTTCCTCCACGGTGGTGGTTCCCCGTGGATTACCATAGGAGTCTCCAAATTCCAACTGTTTGGGACAAGAAAAGGAGCTACTATTACAAATCATATAAATAAATTGAAAAAGAAATGAGGATCAAATTCAAACATGGTTAAAATTTTCCGAGCCAGCCAAGATGCATCAGCAAGGTAGCTAACCGATGCTTTTGGCGTGTCTGGTCCATAAATGACTTCTTCTGCCGCTCTACCTCCAAGTAAAACCTATGGATTGAGAAAATCTTAAATATAATGTCCCAAATATTCAACATTAATTAGAAAAATACTAACTTAACAACCTGAAGACGATGTAGCAATTGTGGCCGCCTCTCAAACATGTACATTTCATCATCAAGTCGACGAAGTATAACTTGTCACAATGTCTGCGGAGTAACACATTTGATCATTAGCCATGAAAAACACTAGAGCTGCAATAAATGAGCTTACTTCAGAATTAGTACGATCTACGAAATGCAAAATAAAGTGTTAGGAATGGAAAATAACATCATATTTTAAAGGATATTTAAGTAAATACTCATGAATAATTTAAGTAGTTTCTGTTCTAAATTAATTATAGTTTCTAATTTGAATCTAAAATATGGATGAAAGAATTATTATGATTTCTCGGGAGGGAGGATTCTCAGAACAGTTGGGAAGAACGCAAAACTTCGAATATCTGCTAAGGAAGGATAAAGTGACCTCCAATTTATACTAAATGTTGTATTTTATGTATTTTTATATGTATTAATATAATGTGTGTTAGTATGAATTTACTTTTGTAAATTTATTAAGCAAATTCGTATTAGAAAGCTAGAGAATTAATGGAACAGATAACAAATGTACAAACCTGACCCCGTGGGGTGATTGAAATCCGATCACATGGCTCAACTTTAGCATTTTCATATCTTCTAAGAAGATGAGAAGTCATTGCAACTCCCATTTCAGTAGTTGCAATGACTTCTCATCCAGGAGGCCCTTACCGCATCCAGGAGGCCCTTCCTAAAGAACTCTGTGTGGAGGCTTGATCCCCAATTTGTCAAATAATTCAGGATTCTTCAAGTATCTCACCAACTAGTTAGATCCAATTCAGGAAAAGGGAGATGAATGGATTCCCACGCCTCAAAATTAGGTAAATTAAAATCTTTTTCTTATTAGAAAGTCACTTCCGAAAGTAATATAATTTTTTTCATATAAAAAACAACTTAGCATAAACATCTTTCCTTTCAAGAGAAATTCAATAAAGATTTGCCCACATCTTACTAGCCTAACATGGGAAGGGACACAAATAAAAGAAAGAGGAGGGAAAAGAAGAGAAAAAAGGAATAAATACAGAATGAGAGAGGTCGTTGCATTAGTCTATAATTTTTTTCAAAATAGATCCATGTAGAAGAAATACCTCTTGGAGTTCTTCAACTGCTTCATCAATCCCTGCCACATCATTGAACTTAACCCCAGTAGAACCCTAAATTTACAAAGTTGACAGAAACAACACTAAGAATGTATACATAACTTTAACAACATTGGAATAGGTGAGGTCAATAGTGCATACTAACATCAACACGAGCTTCAGCTTTAGAGCGCGAAAAATCAATGCCTTGCCAAAGATCCTGCAAAGAGAAAAGGCAATACATCAAATAAACGACTTGACATCGAGTAGATCCTGTGCGGCAGATCATAATGCACAAGCCACACTAACAACATAAAAATGACACAAGGGGAAAACAATTACCCATTTCCTGAAGTTCTTAGGTCTCCTTGAAAGTGTGAATCGAACTAGAAGAACCATAGTTAAAAGAACAAACAAAATCGGTTTCAACATCTCAAGACTTGCAGCGACACCAGCAAAAGTGTAAATTTCATAAAACTTAGAGAAGATGCCCCCATCACCGAGCAAATCCACAATATATCCCAAACTTTTTCAAACATCCCAATGAAAAAAACCAAGAAAAAGTTTGAGAAACGGTTTGACAACAGTTGTGAAAAAAGCAAAACTCGTCACATCAAATACAGCAGAAGCCAAAAATCCACCAACAACAACTGCTGCAGCAGCCATTGTAGCAGTCACCACTCCAAGCTCTACCATCATTCTGCTAGAAATCCGAGAAGCTGCAGGGTTAGGATATTCTGGTATTTTACCCACCCAAGACTGCACCACAAGATAACATAGGGAATGATTTTACACTCTTTGAAGACAATAACTCGATTTCTATCCTTAAAACTTAAATTAATGAGGAGCTTTACAATAAAAAAAATTATCCTCTCTGTCGATTATAGAAGCACAAACTGACAAATACCAATAAACTGCTTAAAAAAGCAAGGGGTCCTCACCATTGAATTATGGACAATCCAATAGTTGTCCTGATTTATGGGTGAGGATATGAATAAATAACACATTTGAATGAAAATGATGAGAGCAGATTTATAATTTTCCATGACATACTTTAGTATAACCTCCAATTTTATTAATTTGATATGCATTTCCCAGATTTACACCTTACCAAAAGCTACTTCTAAGTATCACCGAAAGCTCTCTGAATGAATATTCATTTAAACAATACTAAATCATTTACCCTAACTGAGAACAAAGTGAACAAAAAATTTGAATATTGATTACCGAGGTAAGCTTCTCAACTTCATAATTAGGACCTGAGTACTCATCTAATACAGCTTGAGCTTCAAAACCCTCCAACCTCAAAGACCTACATAATGCACAGAATGTCATACGAATTGAACTACGACAGCCCCTATAAGCATTTTGACTTAATCAATCCTAAAATTAGAAGATTCACCATTTGGTTCTTTGCAAGTTCTTGTCACCGGGAATTTCTTTCAGCTCAACAATAAAATCTTTATAGCCATTCCCATAGGAAACTCCCATGTTCTCCCGTGAAGTTAGCAATTTTATCTTATCGCTTTTCATGGCTTTCTGAAAATCTTCCAAACTCATTTTTGGCAATTCCTCAAGATTCTTATTGAATTCTTCTTCCTCGGAGATTTCTGCTCCAAAAACTTGCTCGGGTACGTAAAGTTTCCCTTTGTACTCCTTCAAAATGTCATCCAAATACACATCATCAGACTTTAATCCGCTTCTATTGTCCACCCCGCCATTTTCCCTCTCTGCCTTCCTTTTTGGAATTAACTTTTTCGCAAACAATTCAAGTACACCCTCATTTTGATTGTTGCTCAATTTCTCCCTTTCTCTCAAAGTGTATAACTTATCGCCAATTAGATACTTCGGTTCCACCTGGCTCGGATTTTCCTTTAAAACCCTGGTCACAAAATCATCTCCCGACGGCAACGCCGATTCTAAAGAATTTGATTTCGATTTACTATAAATTCTCAGCATATCGCGGAATAAAAGGTGATTTTGGCCAACAATTTGAAGTAAAATTCAGTTGCTTGGGACGACTACAATATGAGGCAGACACAGAGTACGCTGGGCGAAAACTAGAGGAAGGGCTACGAAGATAAACCCTAGGAGCTAAGAGAACATCAATGGAGCTCATATTGCACGAAATCGGCGAGTAAGATTCATCGAAATTTCAGGCCATTAGATGGGCGAGCCTGACCATTAACTCTTCCTCATCTATGCTACGCTACCATTACCAATGAAACTCCGCCCCCATTGCTCTTTGCGCCACTATCTTCTCCGATTCCGAGACTGTCACCGGATAAGTGGTCAATAACCCACAGTAACACCAACAGACACCTCAACTTTATATACAAGATAAATAAAAATAATAATTAAACAAAATTTATTTTTCTGCAAAAATACACAATTTGATGTTAATTTGTTATTTTTAATAGTGTTTATTTGAATAAATTGTTGTTCTAATTTAGATGTGGTCTACTCCATTAGAAATTGAGAAGGTTTCTAGCATTTCTTCAAGAAAAAAAACATTAGGGTTTGGGTTTGGGCAATACCATGTCTTTCAAGTCCATAGGAAAGCACATTTTTGTGTGCATTCCATTCCATATATTATCTGCTAAAATGGCATTCACTCGATCTGTGGGGTGAAACTGATCCCACCATATGTATCTCGATGCGTTTTTGCAAGCCATTTTCGATGATATACACATGATCCAACCTTTGTATTGCCCAAAACCACAACACGCCTCCGTAATTTCATCGAACCCTGCATACACAACCGATTTCAAAAACGCGTCACCAGCCAGTTTTCAAATCATTGGACGTAATCAAGCTTTTGATCAATGGGAAATTGATAAATGGAGAAGTTGAATTAGGGTTGCCATCATTTTGTTGGTTTCCAAGAATATGATGAATCTAGACATGAACGATGACTGAAAATTCTCGATTTTATATCGATCTAGACACGAATAATGGGAAGGTGGAGAATGGTACCATAGATTGGTGGATTTGAATGATACGCATCATTTTCATGACCAAGTAAATTGCAAAGTATAAGATAAATCAAGCTTTTGGACATGAATATTTGGGAAGTTAGATCATGGTTGCCATAAGTTTTGATGGTTTTTAAGAACATGATCAATCTAAACATGAATAATAGATCAGCAAATGCCAATTTATGATCAATCTAGGCATGAAATATTTAGAAGTTTCCTAATGGTTACCATAGTGTTGGTGGTTTTGAAGAATATCCATGGAACCTTGAAAGACGTCGCAGAAGATTATAGTCATGTTTGGAAGCTCTCAGTAGAGCTTCTCGATTGAATATCGCATCGCAAAGTTGAACTCCATTACCATGTCGTTTATCTCCTCGACACATTCTCCATTTTTGCTCTTGAACTCCCACAAGTAGTGGGGAGCGCAGCCAATTGGAGCTAATCCCATGACCACAACTCTCCTCACGTTCATGTTGAACAAGTTCTGTCCTAACAATTAGCAGCATCTTGAATCTAAAACCATGTATAAACCAGAAAGATGACAGAAGTTGGAAATTCTGTTTTGTGTAATCACCTTGATTTCACGTATCATGTTGGCTGCTAAGAATTGATTGAAACTCCAAGGCAAGTACAGACTTTGCACATTCGATACATTGCGTAAATAGTAGTGAATATAGTCGTTGATTCCAATAGAAATGTAGACAACAGAGTTCGAAATTAGCTCTGCAGCAGCATCTTCGCCCATGCTCATTACAAATCGTTGAGTGGTGTCCATAAATTGCTGAATTTGCTGAGTAAATGATATGTGTTGTCCCTGCAGAAAATAAAGACCGATGGCAGATAAGTGGAGGAAGAAATCTTTCAATGAGAGATGGTCTATTTACATGTAAAATTAGAGGAGATGGGAAAGCATACCAGCTCGGAACCACTTGTGAAAATAATCCCTGCACCAGCAGATGCGTAGTTTACTCCATGAATCATGCTTTCTACAGTTCCAGACTGCCCTAGGTAACTCGGCACAAAAGGCAGGCCAAGTCGCAATGCTGATAGTACAGAAATCCAAAAATTAAAAGAAGTCATTAAAGAGTTGATTAAAAAGATCAAAAAAGAAGAGAGGAAAATTCCAAGGGAAAGAAATCAAGAACATCCCCCAAATAACCTAAATCTTTAATCAATGAGATTTATAAATCGCTACAAAATTATCAGCAACCAAAGAAAGAAATCTCAAGGGAATGAAAGAAAAAACCTAGATCACAGAGAAGATTACCGATATAATCAACGGGGATTCTTCCATTGCAGAATCTCCCGGTTGGGGTGTGGGAATCGAAATCCCGACCATATGGAAGAAGATCAGCGCGGGCGAAGGTTCCGAGGAAGTTGTTGGTACCACAGTCGACGGAGGAGTCTCCGATGACGAAAAAAGCTGGTACCAGAGGAGACGTCGGGAGATCAGACGTCGTTAAGGTTGAAGAAGACCGGAAAACCGAGTTGCCCGCCGAATATATCCGTTTTACGGATTGACGAAATTCTTGAGGGTTTTGTAGATGAGCTTTTGACAGTGAGAAGACGAGGACAATGGTAATCGCGACCAAAGAACGGAGAAGATTGATCGTCATTGTTCAGAGAGAGAAACGGCAGAACGTGGGAGAGTTGGCGGGAGAAGCAACGGTAAGCTCCTTGCTCTTCTCAATTCAAGCTGGCTGTTGGGCCCACCCCCACTTTAATAATTACTCTTACTAATCCCCTTAATTATTCTCACTACGAACTTCTTTACCCAGATTAAGATCATTAATTCGTAATTAGTAAATAATTAACCTCTTATTAAAGAGTCGGTGCTCTTAATCTTTCTTAACGGTTATATTTGCTTTTCTGGCTGGCATCGAGAGCGTGGCGCCTTCCCGGAAGTTGCTCTTTCTCGCCTTTTGATGGCTACTTCCTTCCTTAACGTCGTCGTTTTCTCGCCACTGTAGTCGACTGGTGAAAAGAGCCTTTATAAACCAACGGCTCTTCACTCTGTTTTCCTTTTGCCTTTATCGATTACAGTTGTCGGAGAAAGTGGGGCGAAACGATCGGGATCCAATTTAACGGATGAGGTTGAGCTCAAAATATGGCGGAGTTTGTTCGATTTGCTGGAAATGCATTTCCACGCTTGTAATTTTAGCGATTTAAGGACGTTCTCCACGTCCATTTGTCTTCGGTTCTTTTTGTTCCGGTAGAGAATCCACTCTCTTTCTTGCTTTCTTCTTCATAAAATTGTTGTTTTCCAGAGTTTTGTTGTCTTCGCACTGTGTGGAGCTGGTTTTGAAATATGTATTCGGCATCGATTATCTTTTCTGGCTTTTATTGGAGCGAGGAGGAGTTTTGATATTTCTTTCGCTGCGTTAGAAGAAGTTCGGATTCGTAATCGCAGGGATTTCTTTTTGTCCTTTCGTTTATTCTGTGTAGATTTCGGGATACTACCTTTGCTTCTGTCGATATATTGATATCAGATGCTATTGGTAACGACGCAACGAGTCCTGTAGTTTATTGATATCAGATGCTTCTGTCGATATATTGATATCAGATGCTATTGGAAAAATGTCTGTGGCGGATATTGCGTCGAGTTTGATCTGCAAGGAGTCTGTATTTGCTTCCAGGCATTGTCCCGGTTTGGTCCGTCCTTGCTCTAGCGAAGCAATTCTTATTTATCTTACTGATTCTGAGTCTGTGATTCCCATGCGAGTGCTTGAGTCCGACTCGATTGCATCAGTTAAGTTTAGGATTCAGACTTTTAAGGGATTTCTGGTGAAGAAACAGAAGTTGGTGTTTGAAGGACGGGAATTGGCCCGCAATGACTCTCCTATTAAGGATTATGGTATTAGAGGTGGAAATATTTTGCATGTGGTTCTCAGACTCTCTGATCTCCTTCTCATCACCGTTAGAACTACGTGTGGGAAGGAGTATGAGTTTAATGTCGACCGGCGTAGAAATGTTTGGCATTTGAAGCAACGCATTGCTAGGAAAGGTACAGCTTTGATTGATCTAGAGGCTCAAGAACTTTTCTGCAATGGCGAAAAGCTTAATGATCAGAGTCTCATTGATGATATTACGAAGAATAATGATGCTGTGGTTCACTTGCATGTTCACAAGTCTGCAAAAGTTAGAGCTAAACCCGTTGATAATGATTTTGAAATCTCAGTTGTAGTGAATGTTTCAAATGAGAGCAGGAATGATGCTGGAGAAGATACAGATGACCTTACAAAAAGTCTTCAATTTGGGACTACTAAATCTCTCAACAGAAATTTTTGGTTGGAACCAATCATTAGAAATCCTAAGGTCATACGGCCTACTTTCATCTGGAATATGATCAATTCGACAATTCATGGTTTGGAAAAGGGGTGTGAACCCATCAGGTCCTCTGAAGGCACGGGAGGAACTTACCTAATGCAAGATCCATTAGGTCTGGAGTTTGTTTCTGTCTTTAAGCCCATTGATGAGGAACCAATGGCGATCAATAATCCTCGAGGATTACCCGTATCATCAAATGGCGAAGGACTTAAAAAAGGAACTCGCGTAGGAGAAGGAGCTTTGAGGGAGGTTGCAGCATATTTGTTGGATCATCCAAGAGGTGAACCTCGCACATTAGCAGGCGAGATGATTGGATTTGCTAATGTCCCCCCTACAATTATGATTGAATGTCTCCACAGAGGATTTCACCATCCACAGGGTTATGAGAGCTCTTTAAAATATGCAAAGATTGGATCACTCCAAATGTTCATGAAGAATAATGGGAGTTGTGAGGACATAGGTCCTGGATCTTTTCCTGTGGATGAAGTGCATAAGATCAGTGTGTTTGATATCAGACTAGCAAATGCTGATAGGCATGCTGGGAACATATTGCATTGCAAACATGAAGATGGTCAAACTGTGCTCATTCCAATCGACCATGGCTACTGCCTGCCTAATACTGTAAGTAGTACTATTCCCCTATTTGAGGTTTTCTGACGAGAAAAAAATTTAAGATTGTTAGGCTGACATTTTTTTGTGTTATGTATACTATTTTTTAATTACACTGGAATTAGATTCAGGGGATTCTTTAAATACTCACCAATTTTCATTGTGAAATAAAAAAAAGTATGATGGTTTTAGAAATCATTAGAACTCTTTATCTCACCATTTGTGTTAGTTGAATTATGAATATGAGGGCTCTAAGATTGCACATTTTTCGGTATGATGTTTTTTTTGCTGGAAGTTTACATGGATGCTTTGAAGATTGTTTTCCAAACTCAATAGACCGTTTTTCTCTGCTTTTGTAGTTTGAAGATTGCACGTTTGATTGGCTTTACTGGCCTCAGGCTCAAAAGCCCTTCTCTCTTCACACCATCAATTACATTAATTCACTAGATGCTGAGCAAGACATCGCTCTTCTCAAATTTTACGGGTGGAACCTTCCAGTCGAGTGTGCTCGAGTACTAAGAATCTCCACCATGCTTCTGAAGAAGGGAGTTAAGATGGGTCTCACTCCATTTATTATTGGAAGCATCATATGTAGAGAAACTGTAAATAAGGAATCCTTAATTGAAACGATGGTCCGAGAAGCCGAGGAGTCCTTGCTTCCTGATGTGAGTGAAGCTGCTTTCCTTGAAGCCATCTCTCAGATCATGGATTCAAGACTAAGCAAGCTCGGAAAATGATCTTCCGGATTACAGGTACATATTTGTTGTATTTATTGAACAAATATAGAAGTCCATTATGTATGGACCGAAGATTTCCTATTTATTCTACTTCTATTTGGAAATCTGTGTTGCTATGTGCAGAAGTTTAAGATCAAGATAGATAATGAATAAAGTAAGTATATTATATTATCTCGCCTATGATAGTAGTTGGATTTAATATGTTTGCTGATCAAATATTCAATCACCTTCTGAACTGCTATAAAATAACATTGATTGGAGATTGGAACCGGAAAAGGTGGTTCTCAGAACCGATCCAATCCATGGAAAATTAGTTTTTGTTGTATTGGTCATATTTTCAGAGATTGGTCGGATTTTGAGCAGGTTTTTTGGATTTGTGTAGTGTTTTAACCAGTTTAGGATCGAGTTTTGATAACATTGTCTGGTTTTTTTACGCACTATCGGCGATTTTTTACGTCAGAAATGCGAACGGCTGATTTGGGAGCCTCGGAACGGTGAGCAGTTTTAGGGTGATTTTTATTGGTAGAGGCGGGCATAATCTTGACATTTAGAACTAGAAACGTAATTAAACATCATCTTCTGTAAATTAGATGTAATTAATCTTAATAAACTAAATTAAGGTTAAGTTTGTCCAAATTTTGTTTGGGTTGGCTGGAATTCAGCCGAATCATGGTTGCTACAAGTTCATGTTCGAGTTTCATCGAATTCATGTTGGGTTTTGTAGTACACATTTTGATTCAAGTTTTCATCGAATTCATGTCAAGTTTTGTACAAGTCCATGTTTTTATTTCATTCTAGTAGTTTTTTACACTCGAAACCGTAAACCGATTCGACTTCCATGACCCTTTTTTTACGAGCACTAGGAAAAGCAATGGTTCGGTTCGAAATACTATTGTGGTCCAAGTCTCCCAGCCTCGAACATTTTAAGAGACAATGTTCCAAGTATTGTCAAGAACTAGCCAAAAAGCTTAGAGATCGTGAGAGAAGGGCTGAGAGTCTCAAAACCAGTGTCGCCCCTTCCCATTTAGATCCTTCCTGCTCTCTCTCTCTCTCTCTCTCAAGCTCATTTTCATTTTCTGTCGAGCCATGACCAAACCACACAAGCCACCGTCAGGCCGATCAAGCCTTGCCTCATGCATAGTGGCTACAATTTTCTTGCTCTTCCTCGTCATTATCATCGCCGTGCTCTACTTTATCTTGTTCAAGCCCAAGGATCCAAAGCTCTCCGTCACCGCCATTCAACTTCCTTCGTTTTCGATCTCCAACGCCACTGTGAATTTCACCTTTTCTCTCTACGTCGCCGTCAGAAATCCCAACCGAGCCTCTTTCACCCACTACAACAGCAACCTCCAGCTCCTCTACTCCGGCAATCAAGTCGGGTTCATGTTCATACCCGCCGGGAAGATCGACGCCGGCAGGACCCAGTACATGGTGGCTACCTTTTCCGTTAAGTCGTTTCCTTTAGGGGCTCCGGCGACGGCGACCGTGAGTCCCACCTTGCCCGCCGGAGTTGGTAATGATTACAAAATTGGTCCGACGATGGAAATAGAAGCCAGGATGGAGATGGCGGGTCGGGTTCGGGTCCTGCAGTTGTTCACTCATCGCGTGGAGGCTAGAGCCAGTTGCGAGGTGGCGATTTCGGTTGGTTCTGGATCCGTTTTGGGATTCCATTGTTGAAGTAGCTCTATCCTCTAGCTTTTCTGCGCAATTTGGTTGCATGGGATTCTCGGTTTGTGTACTCGGTTGGTCGAAAAAAGCATAAAAATCAATTTTTTGATTCGTTTTTCGCTTTTGATTTTGTTTTTTTGTGAAGTTCTACATTGTGCTTGGCTTAAACTTTGAGGAAAGGGCAGTCAATTTTTTATCATGGGTGGTGAAGATGCTTTTTGGAAGCTTTTCTTGGTGAAATTAAGTGAAATTAAGATGCTTTATGGAAGCTTTTCTTGATTATCATTTAATTTCAGTATTAAAAACAAAAAAAAAGGATAAGAACCGAAAGAACATCCTTCATCCATCCAGAATTTAAGGCTCGAATTGTGTGAATAAAAGAAAATTGGATTTCAAGAAAGACAAAAGCTCCGGCGATGGTCGGCTTTTGCCTGTGGACGAAGAAGAAGAAGAAGTAGACGACCGGTCTGGATCTCTGGAGAATGGAACAAAGCCTCGGGATTTGAGTCTGGCTTTTCAGTTTACACAGTTTTTTCCCTCAATTGCTCTTCCATCCTGATCCAGCTATCTGTACATAAAGAGTTTCGATTCTAAAACCATATCAGGCTGCCTCCATTGATGGATTCCATGAGCTTTCTTAAAATCCTGGGTAGGAGAGAGATTGGCAATCAGCTGAGCTGAGGGAATGAGATGCAATGGTTCTGTCTCTCTCCCATATCCTTTCAATAACAGCCCTCCGATCGAGTTCTGCGTAGCCAGCCTCTCTATAACTCCGGCCCCAATCTCCTCCATGTTTTCGCGATGTTCGAAATACCCAATATACTCCGAGCATATGTGATCGCCCGGATTGACGAACAGACAAGGAATCCAACCAGACAGGGCGATGAACGGATCTTCGGGAAGATTCCTAGGATGGTTTACCTTCATAGCCAAGGCGAGTCCAGCCGTGATCACGCTGCCTGCAATTCTTAACCCATTTTTCACTTTCTTGTTCTTGATTCTCTCGATTGGTGCCGAAAAGAATGGTGGATTGAAAAGGTAGGACTCCAGAAAATTTCCGCTCTTAGCCATCGTTTTGCCAGCCAGCATTGCCACACCTGATCCTAAGGAATGCCCGGCAAGCCAGATGTTTGAATCTCCGACAGTGACGACCATGTTTGTTACAGCTTGCATGGCAATCTCGAATCTCGATGTTTGGTGTAGCATGTTTCGGGCAAACTGGAGATTTAGCATTAGATCCTGAGACAAGGAGCCTGGTTTGATTAGCGTTCCGCGAAAGGCAATTACGTATCTTGGACTTCTACCGGTTGTTTGGTCATGACTAGACTCTGGTGGCTTAAACTCATAGATAGCACCAAATATTGAGTTGTCTGCATTGTCTATAAGCTGGCGAAGCAAACTAAAATGGAAAAATTCCCACCAAGGTGGAGCAAGGGCTTCAGAATTTTGACGTTTCTCTTGCCGGTCCCGCTCGAGAAGATAGACACCTTGAACCAAGCTGGCAGCTACTGATTTTCGATGCTTTGCATCATCCCTGCATGCATTTCGATTCACATTTATATTCATCAAAAGCACACAAGATATCATTCATTGTAAAAGTGAAAATCATAGAGCATTTGAAGCTATATATTTCAGGATCTTGTTGGTGAAGGGACATGCAACTTTTTAAGTTCTCTACAAAATAAAAAATTCAGCTCGGCATCAGTAGCAGTGCCATCAATTCTTAATTGCTTTAGGCGAACAAAGTTTATATCATAGAAAATACTTCGTGATGTCAGGGTCGTTTAGCAGATTTAAGTTTTAGTCCACAAAATAAAATGGCTGAAGTTCTTACCAGTCCACCGAGGTTAAATGTAATGGTCCGGAAAGGTAAAAGAAATGCCTCTCAGAGGCCATCGCATCAGATGGCGCCCTGTCGAATTCCCTTAATCTGCAGCTATTAAAGAAAGATTAGAAAGCTACTTCAACAACAACAACAATGAAAAAACTCGACATTTTGTTGATCAGAATGCACATTGGGGAATAACACATATATAATCAATGAATGAACTTCCGTTAAGATCCCCCGAGTTCTTTTCAAAATCCTTCTCAATTGCATTCTCAATGAACAGTAAAAATGTTAACATTAATCCAGAATCTGACATGTTGAGCATCTTCACAGAATAAGAATCACTATAACAAGGGAAGGCCGGAGCTTCGGTTCTTTTTGCATGGTTACATGAGCTTTTCAGGACATAGACAAACATCCTCCATTTGGACACAAAATCGGATGGATCTTTTGATTTTATAATTTATTTGCTAGTTAAAAGCAACACATTGAGAAGAAAAACAAGCGACAAACACCACATATATTTCGATTTCTTTGGCCTTAAATCCAAATAAAGCGACACTAAGTGCAGGAAAATGACAAACACTGGCGACAAACTTTTAAATGGTTCAGAGAATTTTAGATTGAATAAACTGAATTGGATCCCGTAGCAAAACCTTCATGAATTTGAAGTATCCAAATAAGAAACGCACCTCTGAACAGAATGCAGAAAGAGCCAGATCTGATAGCCAAGTTCAATTTCACAAAACGAAAAGCAAAACCAAAGCGAAAGAAGAAGAAGAAGAAGCTTATGACCAGCTCTGACTTTGAACGGTGGACGAGCCCGTGAGCATCTCCGAATAAACGAGCAGGACCGGCATCTACCGCAGCGACTAGGCCATGGCCTTGGGTTAGCCGATAACGACAGTCTGTCGGTGAGGACTTTTTTTATTTATTTATTTAAAAAAATGAATAAAAAATAAAAAATGATTTTTCTTCTTATTACCTAGGGCTGGGCGCGGGTCAATTCGAGTCGGGTCAGGGGAAATCTTGACCCGACCCGAACCCGATAGGAAAAAAAAAGTTGACCCGATAACGACCCGACTCGATAAGGGAAAATCTTGACCCGACTCACTCCTTATCGGGTCTTTATCGGGTCCTTATCGGGTCAACGACCGTTAAAAAAAATTCAGCATAATCTTCCCTAAAATTTCATCTAATCCCACCTAAAAACAATCAATTCAATATATTTAAATAATCATCCATATTCTAATCAAAATACATCTACAACTAACTAATCCAATTGCCATCTCAACAATCATAAATCCAACCATTAAATAACAACTTAAAAATTCAGAAAATGTATAACTGTTTAATCCATAATATATCTCAACTACTCAATAATCATTGGCAATTCTTCGTCTACGGTTAAATCTTGATGTTGAAGATTTGGATTTGCTCCTGTTTGTGACTCGGTGTCAATGTCAGGCTGTTCAAAACTAGCCTCAATTTCTGGAAAAGAAACATATAGAAATTGGAAGACATTTTAGAATCAATGAAAATTAATAAATTGACTTATGACATTAAAATCAATGTACCTTCATCAATTGTGCCATAATCTTCAACTGGGTCCAATATAGTTGGAAGTTTGGACCGGAGCCAATTCTGAGTGCATATTAGCGCTTCTACTGTTTTTGGTAAAAGAGAG
>QAOC01028539.1:276785-329830 GCA_003255005.1 Begonia fuchsioides | reverse complement strand
CTTCAACTTACTCCAGCATCAGTGGCAATGGGCCTTCCAAGACGGCTCAGCTCAGCTTCAAGTTCAGCTATGGTTTTATTAATAAGGTTCTGAATGCCAGGGATACGGGACTTGATTACAGTTTCTAGATGCTGTAAAAAATTCATTGATCATGTAATTAAACGAAGATCATTTAAACAAAATGAGAACAGAAATAGAAAAAAAGTCTTTATTAGCACACCTTTGAAAGCATCTTTGCTAGATGCTCCGAACCCATTCTGTGAGAAAGGTGCTTGTATTCGGGAGTATTTGCAAAATATTCACGTTCTCTTCGGCGAGCGGCAATCATATCAACATTCTTGTTAATATCCGCTTGTGAACGGTTAACAACGCCAACCCAAGGAAATTTGAGCCGATAAGATTTTCCTTCTAATATCTATAAACAAAAAAAAAATTATTAAGACATCAGAACAACTCCTAGTGTTTTTATTTTCTTTCTAATATTTGTCCATAGAAAAATAGGAGCAAAACTAAGAGATGCAAAAAAGATAACATAAAACAAAAATCTTACATCAACAGCATCGGTGCCCTTGTCCATCAGATCAATCTTTGTCAACACACCAAATGTCCTTTCCCCTAAAATTTAGAACAAATAATTAAATTCAAAGTGCTCATTTAATTATAAATTCAATTTCAAAATCATCTTTGCATGGGAAATAGAGTCATGAATAAAGCCTACAAACAATTATATAAACGATCATACCGGTAGGATCAACTTCACGAGAAATTTTGATAGCATCTGACGTAGCCAGATCTTGATTGGCAGGTGATATGGCTAGGATTATACAATTGGGCTGCATGTTATATAATGTAAAGCATCACTGCCAGTTTTTTTATGACATACCAAGTTTACAAACGGCAATTAAACTTTACCTTCTCGATGAAAGAGCGAACCATATTCTCAATTTCAACAACAATACTATCAGGTTGTCCCTCTACACGTGCCCATGAGAATTGTATTCATATTACATGGTAATGGAACTTCTACTGCTGAACCAAATAAAGGAGATTCATGTAACTTACCAACGGCTACTTTTGTGAGACCAGGAAGATCAATGAGCGTTAAGTTGACAACTGCCAAATATTTGCAGCAAAGTATAAATACTAGATAATATATGCCAATTTATGTTGGGGCAATCGTACAATATGAAGCGGGATAATAACCACATCCTATCTTTAAAGACATCATAATTAGTCATGTTCAAAACTAGGTGTAAAGTATACAATCAAACAATAGTATTCTGATCCTCCTAAGATAGCATTGTCTCTGCTGCAATGTAAGTCAAGACCAATAAACAAACAAGATACGCTGGAAATTTTAGCGTGTGAACTAATTTTACCATTTGGAGAGTATATACTGAGATGAATTGGAACACTGGAGATTTGCTTAGAACGTCCAGTCTCTCGATCAGTCTCATCCTGAATTTCCTTTCTGACAGCAGCTGCACATAAAAAAAAAATATGATCTACAAAGTGCAAATGAATGAGACATACAATGAATAGTACCACTTGATATTTGATGCATTGTATGAGTAATCTTTTAGATGTAAGAAACTTGCATAAGTGCCAAATAAGATTCTTTTCACAAAAACTTGTCGATAAGGATAAATAATCCTTATTGCGGTTATTGACAAATTGACATTAATATTAAAACAAAAAATTACCAAAATCAGTGAATCTTTTCCTTTGAAGATGAAGAAACTCGGCATATTCTCTACTTCCTTCGTCAAGTTTATGAAGCTGCAAAACAAGGGGGCGGCGAGTAACAATCCCTGCAAGTATTTGATAATGTGTCACTCCTTTTATTTTCAAAGTTTCGCAAACTTCATACCCCCTTTTGTGAGAATTAAAATTTCATAACTTACCAGATCCTCGAGGTAAGAAGTCCTTGCCGACAATGCTTTCTAAGACTGAAGATTTACCAGAGCTCTGTGAGAAAGTATAGAGCATAAAAAACAGTAGTTTCATTAAATATTGGATTCATTGCAACTAACTGTTATCAACCAAACTCAAACTATATAAAACGCAATTGTACACGAGGGAGAGTTGAAAAAAAGTAAAGGAACGTCTAACATTCTATTAATGATAAAAAGTAAAGTAACTTAATCAGTAAGAGCAGAGCCACCTTCTGATTTCAATCATCTTTCTGGATAATGATAATTGAAACAACACCAATATTAAAAAAAAAAAACCAACAAGGTTTAGTAGCAAGGGCAGAATCCAATTTATTTCAGCATGCAGTTTTAACGAATTGACATTAACTCTCCAGTATTTTTTAAGCACACGTATAATAATGAAACTTGACAAGTTAAATGAGCTCGCAGACAAGCGGAGGTTCAAACCAGAAAAAAGCATCCGCCAAGCTCACGAAACCAACTCACGGCAACAGCTTCAGCTCCATATAACAAGGTAATAGAAAGGGAAACAGAGATCTGGAACTGACCTGACCACCAACAACGGCAATCGCGGGCAAAGAGTCCCAAAGTGTCGGCAAAGCACTAGCTTCTCCATAATCACCTAGGGCAGTGCAAGCTCGCTGAATTTTGTTCACCAAAGAGATCAAGTTCTCCATTTCTGAATAAGAAAATCGAAGCCGGCAACGCTGCAGTCAGATCCAATCGTCTGGATCTGATAACGTACAGTCGGTGAGAAATTACTTGGCGAAGGAAGATGAAGATCCAAGAAAACGATGGCCGGCCAGAGAGAGAGAGAGAGAGAGTTCAAAAACTTGACGGGGAAATAGTTAGACAGGAAGCAAGTCGTCGCAAATCGCTACCATTTCCACCCCTTGTGTACACGTACGATGCACATGCGTGTACAATACGTGTCAGTAATGAAATTACAAAAATTACAAATTCTAAGTAAATATTATAAGTAAACCATTTCCCGAATTGAGAAATTATAATGTAAAAATATAATATTTAAAGCTTTCTTTTTTATTTGCACGTGTCATTAATTTATTAATATATTACATGAACAAGTAAATAATAATACAATTTAAATCAAAAAATTTATAACATCGGATCAACTCTGACCAGAAATCTTATACCACATCGGATTGTTTTAGAAAAAAAACATTTAATACATAACTCCACAATGGAAAAGAAGAAAGGAGACGGAGGCTTGATTTTCTGCCAAGAAGACCGGGAAATTCTGTGCAGAGAATGTGAGATTCGAATTTATGGAGCAAACGAAGAAACCCAGAAGCACACTGGGTTTCTTCTAACAGGCGTTTCCGAACCAACGCAGAAGCGGATGGCGGAAACAAGCTGCCAAGGGACACCAAGAATGGAAGTGGCGGAGAAAGAAAGATGAGGAGGTGGACTTGCGAGAACGAGTGGCCTGTATTTGGAGAGTACCGCCGTTGAAATACAGAGCACAGCGTGAAGCCAAGACGGAGCCAAGGCGTGCAAATGTGAAATCGGTGTTAGAAGTTTGCATATGCCAATCTAGAGGTTATTTTATTTTTATTCCCATTATATATAAGAAATAAACTCCAATTGTTAAATTTAACATCACAATTTATTAGTGCAAATAAAGATTTCTATTTTGTGTCGACTATATACGAAATGTTTAAGAAACGAGTGGAATACAGAAATTTCGAGTATTTGACGACAAATTCCAGAAGATAAAACGACAATCTATCCAAAGTTATAGTATTTATTAGCGAGTATTTGTCATTCTCTGAATTAAAAAATAAAAATATTAATTTTATAAAGTACAAAAAAATGATTTAGCTATAGATTAGGGAATTGAGTGCGTTCAATTAAGGGCGGGGTCTCCTTGAGTACAGGCCACAGGGAAGAAAGCGCACAAGGACCGAATCATGGGCGAAAAAGGAGTGGTCTCTACAATTGGCGTTAGAAGATCCATAGCCGTAAGGGTTTTTGCTGGCCCAGTTCCATTGATCTCTGCACATTTCTTCGATCCCATATTTTGCCCTGTTTCAAAATCAGAATGCATATTCAATATATAAACTTCAATTTCAGGCCCAAGTTCGTGACATTTTCAGCGCATATTGTTGGCTAAACGAGTTGGATTGAAGGCTTACTTCCAGTTCAACTCTCTCTCCGCCTTTTCGGTCGACGCGTAGACGATTTCGGCATCTCCGGATCGTCGCCCGGACATTATGAGAGGGATTTTCTGAAATAGAAAACATAAGTTAACAAATGGCATCATCTGGAGCAAGCGATCTTCTCCTAAAAGAAGAGAAATTCACCTTTCCTGATGCCTTTTCGAATGCCTTCACCATCTCCAAAACAGACGTGCCTTGGCCAGTGCCCAGATTGAACACTTCACAACCTGAAGCACAGCGTGTGAACAATCATCAGTGAATGACACGTGTCATGTATTGCCATAGTATAATGATTGAAATTTACCAATTTCAGGATCATCCAACTTGGTTAATGCAGCTATATGTCCATCTGCTAAATCAACAACATGTATATAATCACGAACCTGCATAAGAAAATAGATCTCAGCTTCTACATATTTTTCAAGATAGTAAAAGAAATTGGTTGATGTCCACTGAACATACCCCAGTTCCGTCCCTCGTGGAATAGTCGGTTCCGAAGACTCTCAGGGCCGGTCTCCTGCCGACAGCAACTTGCTGCACAAAGGGCATGAGATTATTTGGAATGCCACGTGGATCCTCCCCAATATGGCCACTTGGATGAGCACCCACAGGGTTGAAGTATCTCAGCAACATGATTTTCCATTCAGGGTCTGAATTGTACAGATCGCGACAAATGTCTTCGATAATTAACTGAAAGATCAATCACTTCAAAATCGTTCCAGGATTCAAAAACTGAAACCTTGGTCTGAGCTATTTCCTAAACTTGCTAAACCTACCTTGGTTCGGCCATATGGATTTGCTGCACACAAGGGGAATTCTTCTGTACATGGAACCTTCTTTGGCCAGCCATAGACGGTGGCTGACGATGAGAACACAAGCTGCAGTGGGTGAAATATGGAACTTAGTGATCGACGACACAAATATTCGTCTAGACAAGGCTCATGCATTGTTTGTGCTTAAACATGCCACAATCAAGATCCAAATTTGGCTTGAAATTTAAGAGATGTACCTTTTTGCATCCATTAGCGGCCATGACTTCTAGCAGAGTAATCGTGCCAATTAAGTTGTTGTCATAATAGAGCAATGGTTTATGAACACTTTCACCGACTGCTTTCAATCCGGCAAAGTGTACCACCGCATCCAATCTGTGAACCGAACAGAATGATTAAGAAAGTTATGCCATGGAGAGATGTGGAAACAGAGAATTGACAACAAAACTAATCTTTACTTCTGTCTAAGCAATTATCTCAAGAGAAACGACATGTTTTTGAAACTGATGCGTAGGATTATTAATTAACTCATGCTGTCAGCAACGTCAAACAAAGATGAACAGAATGATACGTTTTGTAAGGAACTAACTTGAAATGAGCAATCTTCACGTTCAGCAAAAAAAGTGAGGTACATGGTACTTACGAATATGAAGCAAAAATGTTTTCAATTGCTGGCTTGTCGCGAAGATCAACCTGCGGCATAATCAGGATTTCAGAGATGAGCAATACAAACACATAAAATCTGATTGCACTAAAATCATAAGAATGAAATAGCTTTGATGTGCATGGCCACGAAATATTATACAAAAATTTGACCATTTATATTCAAGAAAAATACGACTCTTGGAGTTAAAATCCAGAAATGGGGACAGCAGAAAAGAGCTGAATTTTCAAAGAATAAGCAGCAGAAGCAATATCCGGTATCAGTTTGTCATTTTTGAGCAAGCTCAGCAATTACACTGCAAATATCTCAGTTATTTACCAAAAGCGGAGGAATTCAGAGGCATGAAAACGTAAATTCAAATAAGAAATCTCTAAAGGAGTGGAAAACGTTCAGAAAATACTTTCAAAACGTACACAGCGTCGTATTAGCAGAATCCACAGGGAAAAAACCAGTAATAAGCCTTACTTTATCATTGCGGTCAACGAACTTTCAATAATCTCATCGAAATAATCGTAACGAAATAAGAATTATCGAACAGAAACTGACGATTACACGAAATTAGGAAGAATAAAAACAGAGCCGAAGAGATGGTTCGGAATTCAAAACCTTGTGAAATGAGAGGTTGTCTCCATACTTTCCGGCGAGCTTCTTAACTCTGGAAAGAGCGATTGGAGAGGCGTTGTCCAAATTATCGACAACGACGGTCCTGTAACCGGCGAGTAAGAGCTGAAGCACCGTGTGGCTGCCTATATATCCAGCGCCTCCGGTGACCAGAATATTTTTCGCCATCGTCGAGGAAGAGAGATTGAGAGGAAACGAGGAATAACGCGCACTTGGCATGAAAAAGCGATCAACGGTTCCCGCTTGACAAAGCTAGCCCTCACGAAACGACGAGGCGCCAAATTTATAGAGGATTTGATTTTAATTATTAATTTTAATTACATTATTTCTTGGAAGGAGGGCGAAAGGGGCGAGAAGACACGGTACAAAGTAATGACAACAGTTTAGAAGGTGACACGTGGAAAATGGAAGGACAGCTCAGCATTTTCCAAAGATGAAATGACACAAATAGGGTTCTAGTTGAGTATATTCTCCTGTGACACGTGGCAAAGATTGGAAAAAGCCTTGAGATTTCTCGTACAACAAAGAAATGTGGTCGGCCTCCATATTTGTTATTTTTTTATTTTTAATATTTAATTTTGTAATGGGGAAGTGATTATAGAGGTGTGAATGGAGATGATTGGTCAATTTTCAAGTTATGGGGCGTTACAATTTGTGAGGTGCATTTCCAATTGAATTTGGCTGCCTACCATTATTATATAACTGTTATAGCACGGTAATGGTGTTAGGTCTCTTGCCAATGTGCTATGTTTTGTCACATAGCAATAATGTTACGCGCTTTAATTATGTCGGCGATAGTTGTTTTGAAAGCGATAATGTTCAAATAATGTTTAATCATTAATTTTAAAAATAATGCTACTAGATTTTAACTTAAATTTAGAGAGCTAGTTATCTTTTTCATTTAATGATGTTAGATAATACTAAATTTACTTTTTAGTAGGGTTGAGCACGGGCGAGTCCAGTCCAATTTTATTCAAAGATGAAATCAGAACATAAACTCATGATTTTGAATTTTTGAAACCGGAACTAACGGTTACGATACGGTTTCGGTTTAATCTAGTTTTATTTGATATTTAAAAAAATTAAAATGTAACAATAAAATATTTATTTTTATTATAATTGGGTCAGATTTTAAGTAATTTGACAAATTATGATTTATATCAGATTTTATTAAAGTTTATGTGAAATTTAACTCGATTTTAGAACTTTTTAACCCACAGTTTTGGTTCTAATTTCACGGTTTCTTACTATAAATACCAGAACCGACACATAAATTCAATTGAAACTAAGACTAAATTAAAATCAGTGATTATGGTCTGATTTGCAATTTCATTCCAATTTCGTTCATCTGTATTTTCTAGTTATATTTTTTTTTTTGAAGTAATACTACGTTCATTTACTTATTTTATCATTTTAAATATATGTTAACTCGTTAAATAATAATTGATGTAATTAATAAAAAAACATTGTTACATGAATCATTAATTGCAAAAATAATAATTATAATATTGAAAAAATAAACTAAATAGAAAAACAAGAAAGTGGACGTGGTATCTATCTCTTCTGCTTAGCTCCTGCCCAACTTTGACCGAGTGCGTGGCAGACGCATGTTGATTCTAAGACCTGATCTTTATCCGTCCACGACGACCAAGACTTGCTCTCCCTTGGCCATTCAGCAAACGAACCGACCATTATGTATCTTATCTAGAATACAGATAAATTTGAGTTAGTTTAGGTTGAATTTTTAACTAATCAAGACTAACCTATTTAATCTTTGAATGGGGTTTGGAATCGAAAACCAAAATTAGTTCTCTAAACCAATTCAAACCCAAAAGGTTTTCTCAATTTATTTTCATTAATAATATTTTAATTCAAATAATGACCATAATATGCGCTTTAATATAATTTTAAAAAGTTAAATAAATAATAGAATTTTCTACCATGTATAATAAAATATTGAAAAATAAATATTAATTATAAATTTATTTATGTTTTAATTTAATGTTACTCCTAGGTGGTGTCCGGGCCCGGGGAGGAATAAGGGACGAGAGAGAGAAATCGTGTGTAGCCGAGTGTATTGGGATTAAGGGACGAGAGCGCTCTACCATATGAGCTACACCCCCGAAATAAACTAAAGAGATTTCTAAACTTTTATAAACGATGAAATATGAACCACACGGACGAGGAAACGATAGCGTTGGGCAAACCACTAACATTTACGTGGCAAGGATTTTAAGGATGGCAGAAAGAAGAGCTTGCATTTTCTGACATCCATGGCTTCCGCTCTCACCTTTTCAGCTTCTCAAGCTCGTCTACCGCTCCAATTTTCTCGGAAAAACCCAGCCCCATTTTCGTCCTCGCCAGGCAGTCACCGTTCGGAGACCATCGAAGTTCAGTGCGAAATTCGATCCATTTGAGATATTAGGAGGCAGAGGGCTCTTGAAAGGGGAACAAGGTCTGCAATTAGAACTCAAGAGAAGTCTCGACGGAACTGAATCTCCGGTTTCAGGAACAGAGGAAAAGAACTCCGATAGCTCGCAGCTCTCACTGTCCGGAAAAATTGACGAGAACGAATTCGAAAAGGAGATGATGGGCTTGACCGGAGGATTTCCCGGAGGAGAAAAGGGGTTGGAGAAGTTCATCCAACAAAATCCACCTCCTCCGAAACCCAAAAAATCAACCTCGGAGACAGAAAAAGTTGTCGATTTTTCGGCCATAGAAAAGCCAGAGCCACCCCAGTTGCCACTTCTAATGCCGGGAATGATCGCCATTGTTAAGAACTCGAACAGCCCTTACTACATGTACTGCGGAATTGTTCAGAGAATTACAGATGGCCGCGCCGGAGTTCTTTTCGAGGGAGGAAATTGGGATCGTTTGATTACCTTCAGGTTAGAAGAGCTGGAACGCAGAGAGAAAGGGCCTCCCATGAAAAATCCAAGATCTGCCATTTTAGAGCCTCTGTTTGAGAAAATGAAGCAAACCAGTGAGCCATAATTCGTCTTCCTCGCCTTTCTCTGTTCTTATTTTCTGTATTTCGCTGGTATTCTGTACGTAATACAGGGTACAAACTAAGTATTTTTATATTATCTAATCCTTCAACTAAAAATTTATTTAAAGTAATAAATAATGAATTATGAGTAAAAAAAGAAGACGAATTGAAGTATAATACATGTCACTGTAGAATTAATATCAACTCATGATTAAGACATAATTAGTGAAAATTACGAGATCATTAAGGTTTATTAATCATGATTAATTAAGTTAACTATGAGAATTAACTTAGAACTAATGTAAATTAATTAGTTAAGCTAAACATGATTTTAAATAATGATAATGAAAGTATTTTAGCAAATAATATAGCATGTTATGGTAAATAGTAAAAGTAAATAGATAAATTTGGCAAAATAGTAATTTCACCCCATGAACCATCTAGAAATATTGGAGGATTGCTGAGGATCAACTATTTTCGTGTTGAATAGAGATAAGAGGTGAAAGAGAAAGCAAGAATTTGACAAAAAAGAGTTTAGAGAGAGAAAGTGAAAGTTGGAAGCAAGAATCTGAAATTGACCTCTAATTCTTTGAGGAGAAGTGTTCATCTCATCAAGAGGAATCTATTGAGCTAAAAATCAAGAGATATGACCTTATTTTTACGTGATTTAGAGTGATTATGATTATTCACATGATTATATTAAAGATAAGTGAGAATTATAGGATTATCAATGACTTTGGAAGTTGGTTATAAGTGATACACGAAAATTAAAAGTTTTGTTTTATGGTTCTGTTTACTGGTTAACCAATCATGTTGGAATATCATATATATTTTTATGAATGATGAAAATTTAAAATTGGTAGAAGTTGTGCATATTTTATTAAAGTTGTCATAAAAGTGTCAATTATGTACAAATTAAGATTTCGTATATGAAACCTATGATGGACTAATCTCATGCCCTAAATGCTTTAGCACGTTAAAGTAGACACTTTGAGTGACATATAGGCTTTGAAATCATAGCATTTCATGTTGTATATAAAAAGTTATGATATTTTGAAGTTATCACAAAACAAGACATTGATTCCAAAAATTGTGAATGATATTAAGTTATTGAGATGAAAGTGATTCACAAGAGTACATACTACTAGAAAGACTAGCTAAGAATAAATAAGGTGGGTAGTATTGTGTGTGTTTTTCTCTTAATTGGGTCTACATCATAGAATGATAGGACTTTGATGTTGTTTTATGCTTTACATGATGAGATGAGATGCATGTATAAAATGATGTACAAAAGCATAATTTGATTTATGATATGATGAAATGTTGTGTTTAATATTGGTATGAATATTACTAAATTGCTTGACACGTTCATACCACGAACATCTCATGCATCATGTTTTATACAAAGTTACGAACTATTTACATGCATGAGATTTCGTATGAAACATAATATGAAATGGTTGTTTCGGTTTGAGCTCGAAACACAACGAAAGAAAAGATAAAATAAAGAAATAGAAAGTTACGTAAATACCATTAGGAAGGGGTTTGAGTTGGTTGTCGCCTTAGGTGGACTCAAGTTTGTGGTCTCTCAACCCTTGGAATCGAGTTGGCTGTCCCCTTATGTGGACTCAAGTTTGTGGTCTCTCGTTCCTTAAGCGGAAGCTCCAATGATAAGGAATGATAGAAATTAAATGAATGAATGACCCTGAATAAAACGAAAAAAAAAGTTTTACTTATGCATATCATGTACATGTTCATGCATATTTATACTACTTGCCGAGTCTTATGCTCATAAATAAGTTTTATGATGTATGTGAGGAAGACGTACACTGAGATGTGTACGAGATGAATCGCTTTGTTCATGGAGTTGGTCGATGTTGTTTGAGCGGATTTTGATTAATGGGCAAGGATTTTGAAGAATCGTAAATAATAGTTAGAAGAAGAAGTTTTTAAGTTTGTACAATAACTTGTAAATAGTTTAAGAAACCTAACATATTGTAAATATCTTCCACTGCAAGTAAAAAAAAATAAAGAACATATTTCTAACTAGAAAGGACGTTACAAGCAATTCTCGTATACTTACAAGATAATTTCGACCCGTAAATAGTTTATCTTGACTCATCAACAATTACCCCCCTGATTTCTGGTTCCAAATAATCATATAGTATTATATAATTAACTCAATTTATTTTTTTAAATTATTTTGGATTATATATGCTTTTTTAATATTTTTTTTATATAGTATGAATAAAATAATTATTTATTATATTAATTTAAATTAGATGGTGCATCAATATTAAATATTAATAAACTAAATTTCATTCAAATAAATACAATCTTATTATAATTGTTGGGGATGCTGTACAGCATTAAATACACGGCGTTTAGCTAGGCTTAGTTTACCAATCCAGTTTTATACGGTCAACGCGAACTAGAAGTTGACGGCATTCTCCACCAATCCTGTCTGGCAAAGTGTCCATAATTTCCTCCGATTTCCCATTGGACCCTTCTGAAAGCTACGTGGCACGATTCTATTGGAAAACTCAGTGCTTAATGTGAATTGCATTTAATTGCCAGCCGTAGTCAGATTACTACTTCCCCTAGCTCGTTTTCTGCTTCTGAGCTCGCCGGCGCAAATGGCTACCTCTGAGTTATTCCCTTTCTCTTTCTCTCTCTTCTTCTTTTTATTTGTCTGTTTTATTCCTCGGACAGTAAGGTCCGTGACTACCTGCAGAGAATCGTTCTGCCGGCCGGGATCGGAGCCGGGGGTTCGTTTCCCTTTCCGATTAGACTATAGGAATCAAGTTCGCTGTGGCTACGGACCAGATTTCGTTCTTTCGTGCGACAGCGGGCGCCGGACAATTTTGAACCTTCCATTCTCAGGCCGCTTCGTCGTCGCCGACATTGATTACCTCGCCGGCAAATTGTCGATCAACGACCCCGATTACTGCCTTCCGAGAAGGTTCCTGCAAAATTTCTCAATCGTCGACACGCCATTCCAGGTGGATCATTTCCGAAGTCTCACTTTCGTCAACTGTTCGAACGCCGACGAAACAGCTCCGACTTACGAGTCTGTAGCTTGTCTCAGCGGCGTGAACTTCACGGTCAAGGTCGCGCGAGCTGATTATTACGACGAAAATTTTCCCGTTCCGCCGTCGTGCACGAAGATTTCGACGGTTATTGTTCCCGGCAGCCGTTGGTCCAGTATTGATGCTAATATTACGATGAGTTGGACGAATCCTGATTGCTCTTCCTGTGAAAAGCGCGGTGGAGACTGCGGATTCACGAGTGGTTCGGGCCTGGAAATTGGATGCGCTAATCTTCCGAGCAAAGGTACGGCTCCTTTTACAGGATTTCATCATCAATTCCAGAAAGAAAATTGACGAAAAATCAGAAAATTTTAAGCATCAAATCCAGCATAGGATCTTTCTCGTAACACAGTGAGAGTTTGATCAAGCTTTTTTGCGCTCTTACCTTCTATTATCGGTAGAATTTTCACCAAATAGATACCTGGGTAGAGAGAAGACAGCCATGGACGAGTTAATTCAAAGTCAACGAAGAAGAAAAGTCAAATGATCATAATCTTGTCGGCATCCGGATTTTGTTTTTTAATTGATTTTTTAACTTAAGAAGCTTAAGATCATTTCGTTCCCACTTCCGATTATTCAATACAGCGGCGTAGTCAAGATTTCTAACTCGAGAACAATTGACGAAGAGTAAACACTAGACACCAAATCTACTCCGTCATCAAATATTATAATTCAATTAACTGAATTGGCCATAGATGTTTAATCTGTTCCACCTTTTTCCGATCTGCAGGTCTGCCGAGAGCGGCCATGTACGGCATAATCCTCGGCGCCGGCATACCTGGGTTTCTCTTACTCGTGGGGCTGGGTTCTTGCATCTGCGCCAAGGTGAGGTCCTACAGGCAGCGCCACCGGCGCAGCGAGAACATTTCGAGCTCTGGGTCCACGGTGGCGCTAGCCTCCGTCACGGTGGTGGGTCTTGATGAGCCGACGATCGAATCGTACCCGAAGACTCTTCTGGGAGCGAGTTTCAGACTGCCGAATCCATACGACGTCACTTGCTCGATATGCTTGTCGGAATACCAACCAAAGGAGACGGTGAGAACTATACCAGAGTGCGGCCATTATTTCCATGTCTCGTGTATTGACGAATGGCTGAAAATAAATGCCACGTGTCCTTTATGTCGGAATTCGCCGGAGGGGTCCTCTCATACTTCCCTTTCTTCTCCTTCGTCTTCTTTACTCTCGTTTTCCTCTGCTTAGCTTCCACCTTCTCTGTTCTTGGACATGTTCTGTTTTTGGGGTTCAAAGTTTAAACATATCGAATTCATCTTTGCTACAAAATGTAGAGCAGTAAAGCTTCAGCTGGATGCTATTCTATGGTTTTCATCGTTTTTTGCCATTTATGTCTGGATGAAGGAAGCGTCATCCTTGAAACTTGAAATCGCTTGCAAAATTAGCTACTGTTATTACCTAAAATTGTTTCTTTTCTATCTTTGTGTTATTCCTAATTTTTCCTTTTAGTTTAATTTTGTACTGCTAAAAAGATTTTGGTTTTAGGGTTCTAAGATTTGATATCTGCTGTCGCTTGGTGGAAATTTTAAATTCCAGCTTGAATGATGACGACGGGGAATGTCAATTTTTGTTATGCGATTTTTTCCCATTGACTATTTCCCATTGTAGTGGGAATTCGGGTTGAGTCTAAGAATTCTTTTCATAATTAGGTGAAGAGAGACCTCTTCAAGTACAATAAAGCACATGGTCATACCTCAATAATTGAAAATTAAATCAAAAGTGGCAACATGTTTTCTTAACCATGGCATCATTCAGGAAAGAAAGAAACATAAACTTATAAGAAAGGGAAAATCTGTCACCTATAAGACATGTAACCTGATCAAAACATGGAAGTATTAGCTATCACAAATCAGTTTTGAATGAAGAATACAACAGCCATAGATGAAGCAAAAATATTATTTAAAAACCTTAATGATAACCTTTTATAACATTACCTGATAATATGCCATGTGACCACAAGAAAATCCAATGAGCCAATAAATGGAAGTATCCACTAGTACTGCGTCTGGTCTGAGTCATTTTCACATGCTCCCTAATTACTTTACGTTTTGCAATCTGCACGAGAGAAACTCAAACATTGAGAATACAGTTAGCTCACATGCTCGATCACAAGAGAATATTGTGATTCTGGAGGAGAGTGAATGCGCCATATTAATCTTATAATTGTCAAAGCTCTTTTATATTTTATTAGCAATAATAGATTAACTTCTTTCAGCATTTGTTAGAAAGATTTTGAAATATGAATCAGCTAGAAAACACGATGAATAACAGATTTCTCAAGACACGAGATAATATTAAAACAATCTGCTTCTCAATTCAGCAACCAAATACCAGAACTCAGATCAAGTAGTATTGCGCAACTAAATTTCATTGCATAACCAATAAAATAAATAATATGCGATTGTTTGAATTCGAATACATAATTATCACAGTACTTGATACTAAGCGTGAAGCAATTCAATCTTCAAATAAAGAAAACAATTTCAATTCAGAAATTAACTTTCTAATTGGCAAACTCTGCAGACTAAGATCCTCATAAGAAGCATAAAAATCGAAAATCAAGCACCAGTGTACAACATTTACCGAAGAAAAAGCTCTGGTAAGCATTCTTAACGGATTTTACACTTGTAGAGCAAAATTGCAACAAAATAAACACTCACAAGTTGGATTCCGCATTGTTTCGGCGAATAGAGGAAAAATCAAGTCGCACTATTCCACCAAGTAAGAGAGAACGCAGAGTACAGAGGCCGGCAACCAGAGCTTCGAAGAAAAAACATTCCGCGCTCGATTCTGCTCGACCTTTCTGCAAGTGAAATCTCTGAGAAAATGCACCGACTCCCCGTTCTCTCTTCAAGCGATCGCGTGCTTCACAGAAAGCTCATCAATTTTTAAAATCTTCGTCGACTCAAAAATTGACAGAGCAAAGGAAGGCTGAAAATATCGCCTAACACAGAGAGCCAACCATGAACTTTAATTCGTTTAGACTTTATAGCGCCATATTATCTTCTTCACCTGGATTAACAAACCGCGGAATTTCCGCTCAAACGAAGATTAACAGAAAATGACACGTCACTAATCATAAACTACATGGTGCTTAACTTTCCAATACACTTTCGACTTGTCGGGATCATATTTGAGGCGATAACGAAGCCCAGCCTGTTCACTTGGGTTCACCCGCCAAGCTCGACGAAAGTGAAACTGAAAAGCCATCAAATTTGGAAAATCGAAGGGTCATTTCCACTTACGGCCAGCCCTAACCTACTCCCGCCAAAACCATGTCTTGGACTTACTCACACTTGCCACGTTTTCCCACGCGCTCAGCGTGTTCTCCAGCTCAGCACCTTTTCTCTTTCTTCACCGTTTCGGTGTGCCACGTGGCGCGCTCAGGGTAGCAACGCATCTCACTGCTCATTTTAGCTTGAAATCACGTATTTATAGGAGTGCGGTCCCGCGGCCAATACCGATGCCTTGATCGGAGGTGGAGTCCTGCGAGGAAGAGGATAAAGACGAGAGATGTAAGCGAATTGAGCTTTTGTCGACGGCAATCAAATCGAGAGAGTGAGAGAATCTGACGGCTTTAGCAGAAGGGAATGAGTTTCCTTCCTCCTTTGGACAGCCGCTGGAACGAGCTACAGGGTTTAGAATCTCACTCTGACGACTGATTAAGTGTCTGGACAAAAAGGGAAATGGCGCTGGATGAGCTTCCTAAGTCCTGCGACTTCAAATGTACTGCCACTGAAAAGTCAGTTATTCATAAATCTGTAGAAAAACTGAATTCAGATCTTCCGGCTTCGGTATCGCACTCGCCATCATCGTCGAAAGATTTGGCCAAAGATGAAGTGGAGTCAGGTAAAACTAGAGTAGCTACAGGGGAGTTTGCGGAAGGGGTAAGAAGCTTTACGTGCTTATCTCACGGATCGATATCAATGATCGGTCGAAGGAGAGTGATGGAGGACGCAGTTACCATGTTACCGGGAGTTTTGGCCGGAGATTTTAAGTCGTCCGAGTTTTTCGGCGTGTACGACGGGCATGGTAGCTCATCGGTTTCGTCTGCGTGTAAAGATCGTCTGCATCATTTGCTTGCTAAGGAGGTGGAAAGTCGGACGAGCGGCGGCGACGAAATGGACTGGAAGAAGGTGATGACTTCGTGTTTTCTGAAGATGGACGAGGTGGTTTTTGAAAAACAGGAAGATGCGGTGAGCCAGATGTTTAAGTCGATGGGGTCGACGGCGATGGTGGTTATACTAGGGAAGAACGAGGTTGTGGTAGCTAATTGCGGGGACTCACGAGCCATACTTTATCGCGATGGCGTGGTTGTACCATTATCCCGTGATCACAAGGTGATGTGTTTTCCATTAACTTGTCATTTGTTCGTCGTACTTATTTTTAGAAAACTAAGACAGAGGAAGTTGGTATCTACTCTTTGGAGAGTAGTTTCTTTGGTTCATTATACTTTGTTTTTATAGATATAAGTAGTTCCTCGTAAAACTTGAAGTTGCGAAGAAATTAATGTCCGATTCTTGGATCCTGCAGGAAATAATTTAGAGTATACTGATTTAAAATCTCAGCTGCTCATTCTACTCCCTGAGCTGCGAACTGAAAATGCGATAATTTTCTAATGTTATTTGACTATTATTTCTAAGACCTTGACCTTGCAGTTTTTTTTTTCATTCCAAAATCAAAAGGTAACGTGGATTTCTGTTAGTTTCTAATAAAGATCTTGTTAAAAAATGTTATACATCCCTAAGATTTTTGTTAGACATTAACGCTCTCTGTTTCCGCTTGGTTCGAAAGCTCACAAGTGTTATGAAGTTTTTCAGTTTTGACGTACAGATTACGGCTGATGGGAATCACAAAAGATATAATTTGTTTCAGAGTTCATATTTGTTCAAATTATTATTGTCGTTGGAGCTAATAATAATCAGTCATACTAATGAAAATATTTTGCATTTGCTCAGATTGATCATTTCAGTTCTTGAGACAGATTGGTCTTCACTTATCTTTGCTTCTATTTTGATGTACCCTTTCATTGAGACTGGCTCTTCTTAATTGCTCATTTTTTTCTGTTTTGATTAGCGATTGAGTTGGATTTTTATTGAACGTCTTTCTGTTGATGTTTTGTTTGATTGACTAATGCAGCCTGATCTTCCTGATGAAAGGGAGAGAGTGGAGGCTGCCGGTGGAAGAGTCATAAATTGGAACGGATCTCGTGTTCAAGGAGTATTAACCACTTCAAGATCAATAGGTATTTGCAAGCAAAATCAATCTTCCCTCTTGCCAAATATGTTTTAAGAGATTTGGGAAACATCTTTCAAATACATTCTACCCGTGACAATGCGCTTTATAAACTCATATTAAATCAAGTAGCTGTGCAATTTTGGTAACCACTCTCAATAATGCTTTATTAATATTTTGATTCGTACTCTGAATATTTTTACATTGTTAGTTACTTTGGCTATCTTTGCCATTTTCTTCTGGCGACCACTATAACTGCAAACAGAGTGTTCTTCAACCTTTGGTATCTTCTATGACTAGTTTCGTTGTAACACTGATATTTCAATGTTTTATTGGCTTAATTTTAAGCAAGAACTTGTATCTCAGTTGAATGACGTTGATAAAGAAATTTACAGACAGGGTTGTTTCTCTTGAATCCGCTTCATATTATAATTTTCCAGACTCTGACTTTTTCAACTGCATGATGCAGGTGATCGCTTTTTGAAACCATATGTGATCTCCGAGCCAGAGGTCACCATTAATGAGCGAACCGAGCTGGATGACTTTCTCATAATGGGTAGCGATGGGCTCTGGGACATGATATCCAACGGGTTTCGTGTGAGGTCATGCAGAAGTGCCTAAAATGCAACTAGTATTCAGCGAGAATGACCAGAAATTTCGCTGCAGAGGCGGCGTCAATTGTAGCCGAGGTAGCCATGGCAAGGGGGAGCAAAAGCAATATCAGCGTCATAGTCGTTGAGCTTCGGAAACTGAGCTGCCTCAGTGCTTAAATGGTAAGTATTCTTTTGCGTTTTGTGGTGTTGAGTCCTCAGTTGTGTAGTTCAAAGAGTTGAGGGTATAGTGTACAAATAAGTTCTTTTTCAAATAAGCCCATGAAAGCTTAGAAGCATGGAGGAGAAAGAGGATGAGCACTCCTTTAAATTCTCTCTTCACTCCTTTCTTCCTCCTATTTTCAACATTATTTTACTTTCCCTAATCCCCACACCCCACACTCAGAACAATCTTGAAGAAAGAAGAAAAAAACTCTTTCAAACAGCATTTCTACCAGCTGCAAATTCTTCCGACATCGAACTCCTGTAATGATTGGCCTCGATTCTCAGGCCAAGTTGAATTTCGAGAGGGTGATTTCAGCTTGAGATGCAGAGTGTATATAAACAAACTCCAGGCTTTTTCCTGACGGCAGAGAATTGATCCATGCTGGAAATACGTATTTTTCGCCTGATTTTTGTAGTCCCCAAATCGGACCGTATAGGTTCGATATTGACAGCTCCAAATAATTTAGGGTTTTCGGGGACTTGTTGGTCAACGTTGTCGAATATCTGTAGTATGTTTTTCCATCTGCGATCCACGATTCTGTCATCTTATGCGACATTGAAATTGGTTCGGATAGTGAAGCTGCAAGACAAGTTCTTTAGTTCCATTTCTTTTTAAAGAAATTTACGAGGAAAGATTGAATTATGAACCTGGAGATGGATTGTTCACTTGGGTTTGAGTAAGATGAGGAAGATCCTCTGCAGAGAAAACAAGAAATTGTTTAATTTGATGTATATTCAGACAAACCCTTTTGCAGAAATCTCAAGAAAAAAAAGGAAATTGGGTTTTTCATACCTGGGAGGAGCTGGTTGTACCCACCATGGCCGCCGCCGAGTCGAGCCAATATACCCATCAATGGAGCATTATTGTAGGTGGCCGGCTCCGTTTGCTCGTAGTTATCTCTTTCGTCGGCGAAATTATCGTACGCGTCGGGTCCTCCGACGAGAGCTCCGGTTAAAAGATTCGGATCACTTGCTTTCCGAACATACCACGTGGCATATCCTCCTCTGCAGCTTACAAAGGAAGGATTGGCTTTGTACGAAACAATGGAGGATCCCCTGTGATGAACTTGACGAGGATAGTTGTTTCCATAGCCAACCATGTAGCTGGTGGCTCTCGGATTGTTCCCCAGAATGTAATCAACCTGAGACTTGGCGAAAGAAAGAAGCTCCGACGGTGGAACCTTGCCGGAAGCACAGCTTAAATATTTTCCGGCGGAAGTTAGATAGTCGGAATAGACGGTGGCCACAAAGGACGAACTTGTAACGAACTGCATATTGTTCCATCTCTGCCGGAAAAGAAGACCGCCGGGAGTGGTCTGAACATTACGAGTACCCTTTCTTAAACACGAGCACAAGAAGGACTCAGCCCTCCCCTGATACCTTTCAAAAACAGGCTCGTGTGCTCCAGCTTTCCCTTGCATTAGAATCTGCAAATCACACCCATTTGATTAAAAAACAAAAGCTCCGATCAAACGAGGCCGGAGATAAGCCGGGAAAATAATCACCTTGGACACAAGAATCTGAACTCCTGCGTACTTGACGTCCCAACCGAACTCCGTCATACTCCATCCAGTTCCACCCATTGAATCTCCATTCTCTCCGAGGTAGTTCAAGTAATACTCGTCGTTCGTTGCTTGGAACAGCCACGCCGCCGCCCAGAGCAACTCATCCTGATACATTCCCAAATCGTAATCAATATTTTATCCAGGTTAGCTTATCTGCGTTTCCAAACAACACCAATTTAGAGAGATTATCACGTACATTGTATCCACTGACGGAATGGTAGTACTGCTGGGCTACTCTTATGCTACTGTCATATTTGCCCCTGTACTTGTCGGCAAACTCAAACAACTGAAGAGCAAAAACAACTTCCTACATCAGTGGCCATTCAGTAAATACACATGATAAAAGGGTTGTTTGTTCATTGTTACAACCATAATGGACGGTCCTAGCGGGGCAGGTGAACTATAAACGTCGCCGTTTGATGAAATAGAAAAAAAATTGGCCGGCGCCGGGAAATTAGGTAATAAATTCGACAAACCGACAAAATTTAACCACCGCCTGCTAAAGCTGCTCGATTCAACTGCCCAATAACTGCTAGTTCTACAGACTTTTTAATGATAAATCACTTGTTTTTTTTACAAGTTCACATGTTAAAGCTTTATAAAACAATATTTGGAGCTAACCTGGCGAGAGTGAGCGAGTAGCTCGTTGGCGTAAGCAGGATTAGAGTGGCGGAAGACAAGGGAGGCGGCAGCCATGGCGGCGGCCGTTTCTCCGGCAAGATCCGACCCGGGATTGCTCGGATCTAGCTTGTAAGCGCGGCGGTCGGTGGTCATATCTTCTGGTCTTTGCCAGCAGTAGTGGTCACTGATTCCATCTCCGACCTATCAAAATAGAATTTCGATAGTAACATTCCATTCCGTAAAGACAAACAGCAGAGAGAGAATAGAAATGTGTGGAAGTTACCTCTCCATAAAGAACGTAAGGTTGGGGGTGAGCTTTGATGAAGTAGTCGGTGCCCCATTTGACGGCTTCCATGGCGTTGCTGAGCTCGCCGCTGGCCGCCATTTGCTTCCCGTACTCCAACACGCTCCAAGACATCATGGTTATGGTAAACGCCATGGGTAGCCCAAATTTTACATTATCCCCTGCATCATAATACCCTCCAACCAGATCCACCTTCAAAAAATCAGAACCAAAATCAGAACAAAAAATGAAAAACGAGCTCCGCATTCAGCTTATTTTCTAGTGATTTGAGACGTGAAAGAGGAGCTACCCCACTAGCTTTGCCGTCCTTTAAACCAGAGTTTCCTCTCCAAGTGACTCTTTGAGTATGGGGAAGGTACCCGGATCTCTGAGCTTCGAAAAACAGAATGCTCTTGCTCAGAGCTTGGCCGTAATCATGGCCGCAAATGGCGAAAGGAAGCCACAAAAGAAGCACGGTAACGACCCGAGAAATCATTTCCATGGAGACTGAGAAATGGAGAACACAGGAGACTGATGTTTCGAAGAAATGTATAGAGCTACGGAAGAAAAAAGAAGCAGATCCAGCAGAGGAAATCGCCTTCCAAGGTTTAGAATGTAGACCAGGGAAATGGTTTATCCTCTGATGCAATGGCGGAGGCCGGATTGGAAGAAGAGGAAGAGGGAGTTGCAGTATATAAGAAGCGGAAGAAGAACAGATGCCCAAGGGCCAAGCCAAGTGCGTGAGGAACATTAAAAAAAGTTTAAAAATCCTAAAAAGAAAAGCCACCATGTGAGTGTTTACTTGAAAGGCCAGTCGGTGCGGATTCAACAGAGCAAAAAGATTAAATATTTAAGAAATAAAAAAACATTTTCATACGTGGCTTATTTCTATTGGCTTAAGAGGAGTTTGAATGTAAGTTGACCTCGAGTAAATCTCCCTTAGACTGTTAAAACGAACGAGAACAAAATATCAGCCTGATTTATCATTAAAAATTCATTTTAAATGTTTTAATAAATATTATTTATTCATTTATTTTCTGATTGTTCAAACGTTTTTTGAAACAAAAATCATTATACGGGAGAAAATAGTCAAACCGAACATAGACCTAGACTTTAGAGTTGGTTTACAGTTTAACATCTGGTTTTAGGTTCGACTTTAATTTGTAGGTTTAAAAGGAAAAACCCGAACCAAAGTACGAATGTTAAAATCAAATACAGAGGACCCACTTCTTTGTCCAACCAAAATTCTCAATTCGGTTCATTTAATAATCAAAATATTTAATAATCAAAATATTTAATATTCAATGGTTGAATAATCAAAGGGTCTCTCAATAAATATCATTCTTATAAGGAAATCATTATATTTGTATGAGACGTCCGTTATATTTGTATCAGACACGTCCGAACGAAGATCATTGTATCTAAATATCTTTAAAATTATTTTTTTTAAATTAAAGTTTTTTTTTATTATTTTATTAAAATTCAAGCGTAAAAATAAGTTTTATCCGACATTTAAAACAAGTGAATCAATTAAAAAAATTGAAGACGTGCATGCAAAAGTGAAGTGTCAGGAAGCGAGCGGTCTGTTTCCCCCCATGTGATGAAGTTTAATGATCTCTCACCCCGACAACACAACTTCAACCGTTCAAACGACACAACACTCTTTAAAAGAGAAGTTTTTTATTATAAATAATTAATCAAAATATTAAATTTATTAGTATAATTGATGCTTATTTAAATAAATAAAATATCAATTTATTGACTATTGGCGTCGTTTGAGACGCCAATAGTCAAGGATAGGAACAACTATTCAGGATTAAACTGGTAATGGGGTTTTATAATTAAGGGTATTATAGTAATTTTTGAGTTATAAGTGTTTGGCGTCGTCACACGTGATCTTCGAAACGTGTCGCTGAGACCGGGATTGGAATGCCCGACAAGCTGACAAACCCACTCGCCATCATTTAATGCTTTTTCCCGCTCGTAACCAACTCAATATCACAAGCCCACCGACACATCGGCTTTCCCACCCGGCGTTTCCTCTAAATTATTGCTTTTTCAAACATGCCTGCACTTCTTCATTTATTTAATATCTTAAGTAGTACCATTCCGTAATTAGCACGAAATATGAAGGGTTTTTTGGGGTTTTCACGGTCGAGAAAGAAGGTGCGGTCAAAAAGGGTGGTCGTTTGCGTCAGAGCTTTAAATCCCAACCGCAATCAACGGTTTCTATTTTATCCGAGGAAATCGATGTTTTTGTAGTTTTTTCATCTTTTTACTGTTCTTAAATTATCGGTAACAAATAACATAATAGATGGCACTTTACAAGTGTGAAAGAGGCAGACTTCCATGATCGACGGGCGGCGCCGGTTCTGTGACGTCGCCGGCGTCACTCGGAGCGAAATATCGGTCGTCGCCTCCGTGACTTTATCTCTGCATCGGGAAACAGAACAGACTAGCTGATTGGATTCATATTTTCTAAGACTAATTTATTAAAAAAGGTTCGTTTTTTAAGCATTCCAAGCAAGCATGGCCCGGAAAAAGAAAAGGCCATTGCTTTATAAAGCTGCCAGGAATCAGGGTTAGCCCACTTTTTTATATTTAATGGGTTAGCTCATTAGTTCTGAAGTGATCCACCTCTCTCACTTAAAAATTTATATAATGTAATTTTTTAGTACAATAGCTTAGGCGTTATTTGAAATTGTCCGAGCTTCCGCAACATAACATTGCATATGCGAAATATATAAAACCTTAAATTGATTGGAGGAGCTTGATAAATAAAGTTGCGGGCTTGCATGTGCAACGTCTCTTATTTTTAGATTTTTTGCGAGGTTTTGTTCTAATAATTCCAAAAGGCACGTAGATATATTGTATTCATGTGACATCAATACGCGGTCTTGATTATTTGATGCTCTTTTATTTTCGTGGGTCGCTTCAATTATCAACCTCCCTCCCTTTTCTCATTCAAAACAAATATCCAAATCCTGGCTACCTCCTTATGATAAATCAAAGCTTCAATTAATACCATGAACCAATAACGAGTAGTTGGATCAAATCCTTAAATTTAACGAATCAGAAAGGTCGATGATATGCTTGAAGTCCGGTCACCAAAAATAAAATTTCAAAAATAGAAAGAAATTAAAAAATTTAGTATTTTGTGGATGAGGCTCATATTTTCACGAGACGTGCATTAGTAGTCATACGTGTAAAGGATTAGCGCTAATCAAGGCCAATTACACCAATCAAACACCATTAGTTACTAATTAATTAGCAACTAATTCCCCCTCTAATAAAAGAATGATTATAAAATAATTATCACCCTACAAAAAAATACTAATTTTATTTAAATATATAAACCGAAATCCAAAGACCGGCCGACATCGTATCGTCCAAAATGAACTGCATGCGATGTGCGGGGCCATATGGTCCAAACAGATCGGGACCGTTGGTCGATTAAAACGAATCAACGGTGATTAAGACGATGGCGTTAAATCCGGGGAATGGGCAGATTTGAAGGGGCCAATAAATCTAGCGGCATGTGCGTGCTCCCGCCATCTGACAATCTGCGGTGGGCCCCGCCACCACGGGAAACTTCCAGTAAGCGTCAAAAAACACGAGCCCACCTATTTGACCAATGGGAAGCCGCCACATTTCACTGCCCACATGCTTCTAACGGCCGCAGGATTGGCTTTTTATGTGCGCGGCGATACCAGATACCATGATAATATTAAATTAATCGAGGCAGTTTTAGAAACTTTTATTTCGTAATAATGGCAGTATCGTAAATCACTCTTAATGGGCTTGCGAAGGCTCATAAATTTACCATCAAAATAATGGGCCGTCATAATGGGCCAATAACTGGGCTTTTTAAATTAGTATGAATGGGTTTCATAAGGCCCATAAATTACGACCATTTGATGGGCTCTCATTAAGGGACCAAAAACTGGGCCTTTTTTACATTTTAAATTTGCAATGTTATGTGTGATCGTCCACTCGAAATTTAAACTTTTAGCAATTAAAACTTTGAACTATTAAAAATGTAACGAAATAGAACTTAGGCTAATCATTTGAAACACGACAAAAGGTCTAGCCAAGGCCCGTCCGAGTAATGAGAAGTTTTTTCAGGATACTGCTAAGGGGCGACAAAACTTGACCGAGAGCACAATTCAGTTATTGTTAGGCTACCGTCTTAATTGTTCAAGACTGAAATTGAAACCAGACCATGAGAAATTGATAAAATCTGACCCCACAACCAAAACGCAGACATGATTTGAGCAAAAGGCAGGGCATGTAATCAGTAAGAGTTTAACCCTGGCATGACAATGACTTCTAAGCCTAAACACACCAAACTAACCAGTGATGAATTGCCAAGTATCATTGGCAAGGTACTACCAGCTCAAGGAGTTCTTCGACTGCTGCAATTTAGAGTTATACTCACTTTCCATTTCCTCCTGCAACAAGTAACAATTTCTGTTACATTTTTCGACAAGAACTTGGTCTCAAAACACTTCAATTAAAACAGGTCCAGGAGAAAAATAAAAGGAAACTGTGCCTTCCCATAACAATCAAATAGTATGCATGTCTTTTATACTTTTTACCGCACCCAAGTACAATATAAACACCTATATCTTTTATCATTTTTTCGGCACCCAAGTTCGATATACTGACTTTTCTATTAATTCATAGTACATTTCTAGGTTCTCCAACATCAATCAAATAAGAAAAAGGCGGTCAAGGTCATAATTTACCACGTTATGATACGCAAAGCTCAGAGTTTCGAGCTGTAGGTAAACAAGAATTGAAGAATATGTGGGAACATAATGTACATCAGGCACTACGAGAAGATATTAACCTTGCACGATTTTAGAAGAGGTTGCAAGAATGAAGATCTGAAGAACCTCAAGGATCTCCCAAGGGAGGTTCCATCTAATTCTGCCATCAACAAATGATAAAGAGCAACAGTGAGTAAATAGTTCGACAGCATTGACAAAACTGAAATACTTTAAAATGATTCAATGCAGAATTGTCATACCATTATCAACATCAGAGCTCCTATCATTGGCATTCAGTTCTTCTAGAAGCTGGAAATTTCCCCACAAAAGAAAATTAAACCACAGCCATTGATTAGCCCGGTATTAGTAAGAAAATGCAGCCAGTTGTGAGAAGTGAAAAATTCACTTCAAATGTCGGTGTCAAATCATTTGCTATTTCATTTAGATAACCAATTTCACCAGAAATCTCTAATACAGATTGCTTTGAAATTGCCAATATACGTAGTGGGTACCTGGGAAAGAGTTGGAACAGAAGTAGGATCAAATTCATCGCAATTGTCAGGATCAATAGGAACGCATACACGACCTGGAATGAAGATTAAAAAATAATGAAACAAGTTATGTTTGAGATAAATGACTATGTTTTCAGGGTCTGACCTGTTTTTGGATGAACACAAAATGGTGCCTTCAACAGATGGTTCATGTGTTTTGTAACCTAATAAATAGATTAAACCTTTGAAAACCAGGATATACAGAAATTCAAATATGCTGATGAATTCAAGATATAATCAGAGTAGGCACACAAGCAGTGATGAAAGACATCCAATAAGGGGATGCAAAAATTGGTAAATTTATGGTACCAACCTCCATGTCTAGCCTCGGGTAGGTATAAGAGAAAACTATTTCCTCAACGCACCTTCGAATTCCTAGTGTCTGATAAAAGTCACATAATAGAAGGTGAAGTTCATTCAAACTTCCATAATGATTTATTATATTAAAGGGCTTCAAACATATTTATAAAAAAATTAGTCGCCTTCAGAATGTAGTATTTCAGTTGCTCTATCAATGTTATCAAACTTTATATATTTTAATAATTAAATTTATCATTATTCATTCCACTGAAAATAAACTTCCAGTAGAATACTACTATAAAAGTGGTCTCACAATATTGAGTTTCATAATTAAAAAGTGTGCTTCGTACCCGTTGTTTCCCTGATTGCAGCATCTTTTTTAACTGCTCCCATCGTATGACATTTATGTCATCTTTGGAAGAGGATGATCGCTTATTCTCTTGCCACCTCCCTCGAATTTCTGAGGCAATGGCTGTAATTTGAAATATAACAGATCTACAAACTGAATGATGGACAAACATAAAAGAGTTTAGATTGGTAGAGGAATCAAAGATCACATACACTCTTCCGAAATCATTTCCAAGATCTTCTCATATCTTTCCTCAGTTGATAAGATTTCTTGACTCAAGAGCAATTTCTTCTCGAAAATGTCCTTGAGAACTTCTGTATATGATCGCCTGAAGAGATGACATAGGCTTAGAAAACAACACACTAAAACTGATAAAATTCCTCTAATAGGGGTAACTTACGCAAGAAATGGATGAAGACCTTGACCACCTAAAGAAACCTTCTTATGGCTGTTTTCATTGCCCTGCAAATGTACAAACAACTTCTTAACTCCATTTTTTAAGCACCTATTGACTAAATGATATACGAGAGCAAAGAATCACCTGGTACAAGTGAAAATATCCAGCAATAGCTGCCCTCTGTTCATTAGATAACCTACAGATGTGGGAAAAGATTTTTTTGAACCACCACAACAAAACAATACATAGACATACAAAAAAAACTACACATCACCTTCTTGCTTTCCCATCACAAACCCAACAATGAACCCCACGTCTACCACTAAATACCCATAAAATGTGATTGAATCCAAAATCATCTGCAAAACATACAAAAAAAAAAATTGTTACCAAACTGACAAAATAAATACACTTACTAACAAAAAGAATGAAGAAACATTGTTAAATAGTTTGTTATTAAAGGTTTCCATAAGTTTCTTCAGGCGTGTGCGTGAGATGAATCAGCACATGTCGCTTGGTTGATCTCATTAGTAATAAATTAAAAACAAGAACACTTTCTAAAGAATCTGTGTTTTCATTGATCTCCTTACAAATGTATCTCATTAGCATAACTACATTAAATTAAGAGTACGGTCACAAAAGCGGCAAAAAAATTATACTTTTCATGTTCCTTTTTCTTATTAATCACGGCTACCACATTCATTTAGAGCTATAAACTGTTTTAAATACTTACAAGTAGTTCATACAATGTCATGTACTAAAAATATTAAACAAACTCGTTAAGATGATCTCTAGCCTAACCTCTTAGGGTAGTATCGATAACCTTGATAGCACCAGTCATTAGCGGCCAGCAGTCCAAGCAAACATCAGCTCCTGAACAACAGTATCTAACATCATCATAATCTGACATGTCCTGCATTAACAAGGGCACATCAAGTAAACAGAAGGAAACTTTATTTTCATGACAAATGGGGAACATCGTTCAAAGTTAATTAGCTTACTATATCGAAAACCAACTCTCTCTCTACAGGAGTAAAGACATTATCACCACTTTGAGCGTAGGCATGCCTTTTTGCTGGCTGCAGCAGAGAAAGCATATGAACATACAAAATTCAGTACAAAATAAGAAATTTACTTCACCAATCAGCAAATCGTAACTAATCAAATAAGCTAAGGTAAGAAATGCTTCCCCCCCAGCAAAACATAATACAACAAATGAAGTTTTTGAGAAACTATGTCAGAATATTACTATTTCTCAATAACAAACAACAAATCATAAAAAGAAGCAAGAAGTGAAACATAAAACCACTTACATCCACACTATATACAGGCCCAATATCTATTTTGAAAGGGCACTTTTCTTTTATCGAACTTTCCATCGCAGACAAACTAGGAAAAGATTGAAACCGCACATAAATATCATTTTCCAGAGTAAACGAAAATTCTCTTCTGCCACAATAGGATTTATCGCAGGTCGGATGCTTCCCATCTACAAGGCAAACAATTAAGTAAAGATATTGATAACAAGTAAAAATCTGCAAACATTTCACGGATTCAATTCGATTACAGAACAGATGAGAGCAAAAAGGCTCACCATTTCCATAGGACAACCATTTGAAAATCTCAGCGTGCGGAAAAAATTTTGCTGAAAAAATCACATCATTTCCTTGAGCAACTCAAAGATGATAAGGTCCCGAACATCAATCAAGTACAAACAAAACATACCATAGTAAACTCTCAGATAGTCGACATTGAATCCATTCGAGAGTACTTTTCCTTGATCCTGCACAACTCCATCGATTTCCATATCGCATTTATCTCTATCGACCTCTTCTGTGGCCATTTCTTCTAGCTCTAGATTTACTAGTAAAATTACCAACAGAATTTACAACTTTCCGAACAAATACAAAAAACTTGAGAAAATTGTAAATGACAAAAATTTCGACTAATAATTTAAGAAATCAACTGGTAGTTGCAGATATCGGATTTGGGCAGTCGCGAACGGTGAGAGAGAGAGAGAAAGAGAGAGAGAGAGAGAGAGAGAGAAGGTCAGATTGACAATGGCGGGAAACAGTGGAAGCATCAATTTTTTTGGCGCGGAAGTGACAGTCAACTGTCAACCATTAGTGGGCCGGTTGGATAAATCTTGAAGATGGTATTGGGCCAAGGCCCTTCTAAGCGGGTACTAAGTACATTAAAAGCCCAAATCTTGAAGATGGTATTGGGCTAAGGCCCATATAAGCGGGTACTAGTACAGACCCATTATAAGCCCAAATCTGCAAATAAAATTTAAAAAAAAATTAATTTTAGACCTGAATTTCGGATAAATATACTAAATAATTTTAGAAAAATAAATTTTAAGCTTCTCGAATACAATATTGGACGCATCATTAGTCCGAGTGAGACACGATTCAGACGAATAATATGCGTCCTAAAAGTCCAAAATTTATTTTTATCAAACTCACTTTCGATTTAGTCTATCTAACCGAAACTCAGACTAAAAATTAATTTTTTCTCTACAATGTATCCTAAGTAATCATAAATAAAATTTATGCAAGGCATTATCAAACACTATCTCTCTCTCTAGCTGGATAATCTCTCTCTGTTTCAGCACCAGCAGCAGCCAGCAGGACAGGCGAGGAAAATGATAATAATGCAGAAAAGGTAAGTGTGTTGCAGAGAAGAACTGTTGTATCATGATCTGGGCAATCCGTGTCTGGATCTGGGTAATCCAACGGCGCACAGACAAGATTCATTAACGCCATGACTGTGATTGTGGAGCTACGGAGGGCGACCTCGATCGTCTCTGATCCCTGCTCAGAACCTCACGTGTGGCGACGTATCTGGTTGTGTTTCTCCGGTGGACAAAAATTCTCAACATTCAGAAAAAGGACCACGCGTGACCCATTCTCACCTTCTTCTTCTTCTTCTTCGCCTCTCTCTCTCTCTCTATCTCTCCCTTTCTCTCTCTTCTGGTTAGGTTATTCTGAAGGTCCCCCACATGTGTTCTCTTATTTCAGTGACGCGTGGAAGTGGCGAAGATGGGGTTGGTGACCTACCCAAGCCTTTTGTCTCCCTCGTTTCTTGGAAGTATCCATTACAGTCAAGTTTCTTTCTTGCTCTTCTTCCCGCCACGAAGAAGACGGTATTATGAAATTCTGACTTGATGTTTAGACCATGAAAACAGCAAAGGGAGAAACACTAAGGTTTATGAAGCAGTTCATCAACCCTAATTTTGCGTCCTGCTCTGACTGTCTTTATATATCCATTTGAAGATCTTCGAGCTTTTCTTTATAGCTCTCTTCGATCTGCTGCTAACGAGAAAATCTAAAGGCAAGATGATAATGTGCGACGGAAATGAGAAATAGGCCGGCCGGCGGCAGGTCTCAGTCGAAGCAGTTGCTGAGGAAGAAGACCGGTCCTTCCGGTCACCGCCGTTTAGACCAGATCTTGCATGTTCAATCACAATGTCCGGCTCGGAATCTACGACTCTTTCCACGGCGACTTTTTTCAAGATAACTTTTTGACCAGGATAGCCGTCGAAGTACTGAAATCTATAGCAAATATTACATTTTTTTAAGAAATTAAACGACTACATCTATCCGGCCAGTTGTAGAACTGATGGGCAAAAACGTTGCAGAAATAAATTATTATTCTACAGTGGCTAAGGTTGCCATAAACAATACGAGACTTAAGCTGTGCATGTGCTGATGACCGGCCAAGTCAAAATAGTTTATTGAACCTTCGAAGAATCTCAAACTAACACATGTTCTTCTTGTTCATATTCAAACTGGGTTGAAGAGAAAAAACAAGTTTAGAGGTGGTGGATTTGACTGATCTCAATTGTTTTGACTTTCAGATCTAGAATAGAATAATGGCCGTGTTTATTTTAAACTTTGATTATGAGCCCGTGCGATGAACAAGTCTTTCATATACTTTGATCGGGTCAACCAAAATCTCCATTTTGATTTATTGCAGTGTCTTTTATTTCCTTTTAAAAAAAATCAATAATACTCTAATTGCATGATATTTTAAAAAGCAAGAACAGTTTTCGGAAATTGAAAGAAAGTGGGTCCTTGCAAATGACTATTTCGAAATTTCTCTGCAACAAATTCCAGTATAAAACGACGATATGTGAAGGGCAGAACAGAGGGAGCGAAGAAGATGGCAAGTACAAAAGGCGAGTCCTACTTCGTTTTCATGAACTACGATCCAGAATACGAACGTCTTCGAGCAGACCGGTTGGTTCTTCATCTACGTTCTTCTTCGTATTATTCTACCTTGGTTCTTCTATGTCATCATTATTTTCAAATCCGCAGAACGAACGAAGGGGCGTATAAGCTTGATCTGTACTTGAGCAAGAAGCACGACGAGCTTCTGGCGAGCACATTGGAGGCCGGAAGCTACGAAAAGACGATATCTCTGGTCATCGTCGATGGGTTTTCAGTCCAAATTACCGAAGACCAGGTAATGCATGGGGAAATATTTCGGCGATGTTGATCGTTGAGCTTTTTTGTTTTGTAATGGTGAAATTTACAGGCTAACGCGCTAAGATCTGCGAGGGAAGTAAGAGTGGTCGAGAAAAATCAAGAATTCGCGTAGCGTTTGAGAGCGAAGAAGAAGGGTGAAATATTTTGGGTTGATAAGATAGATTGAAACAAGCTATTCAAGTACATATATTGAGTGCTCATCGAAGCTGCATTTTGGGAGATCCTTTGAGTTAGAGATCATCTTATGTTACCAAAATGGGTGTAATGCAAAGTGGTTGGCTAAACAAATTTTGGGTTGACTCCCTCTCTCTCTCTCTCTCTCTCTCTGTCAATTTCTCTCTCTAAAAGCCATAATTTCAGAATTTAGAGTTTTGGGTCCTAATCTGCCAGCAACTTGTCGTCCAGTAAGTCAAGTATAGAAATATGTCCAGCGATGTGAGAGGGAGAGGAGAGAGAGAGAGTACATTGAATCAGGAGGAAAACTGAGGAGGTACAAGAGAAAAGCTGCACGTATTTTCTGGCGATGTACATATTTTGAGTAAATGTATTAAAGAACAAAATAATTGAGCAGTAGAATGCATTAAAATATGGAATTATTTACTTAACAACGAGGTCGAGAAGTGGGATTTCCATGAACTTTCAGCGACCTACAGTGAAGCTTGACTCTTGGAAAATACCCTTGAGAGACTGGATACTAGTCTCTCTCTCTCTCTCTTCTCTTGGAAAATACCCTTTGGATTTCCATGAACTTTCAGCGACCTTGAAGAACAATAAAGCTTAACCATTAGACTGGAATTAACCCAATAAAGAAGAGCTGCGGCTGTTTTAAATCATTTTCCTTTCTCCAAAAATGTGCTTAGATTCCCTGTTCCTTATTTTTCTTTTTAATTTTTTGTCTCATTTCAACAAAAATACTCATTTTTCTATCCCATTAAACATTGTCATCAACTATTATAATGTTTAATTTACTCTAATGGGTTTTGACTTTGTAAGTTGAGCTTCATTGCAAGAACAAATATGAAAAAACAAGACAAGAGACGTATATTTTTACCCCTACAAGTAGCCGGAGTGGTCGGACGAATTCTGTCTGGTTTAGGAAAAAAAACATGTTTTGCTTCCTCTCCCAAGAGCCTCGGGCAAATATCTCAGGCAGCCATGCATGGATGCCAGAAACCCTTGAGGGAGAGAAGGCAAAGAAATGTCTTTGGATTAACGCTCTCCGCCATTTCTATGGCTTGAAGCTTCTCAACGATGGCCGCTGGTTATGGGGTTTTAGGAGCAAGATGACCTTATTTTATAGGCTCACTTTGAGAATGTNAATTTATTATTATTATTTAACAAACAGAAAATGCAAGTCCCAACTCGCAACTGTGAAATTTAACCAACGTGCACGGTGGAAGAACGGATCTTAAGATTTGGATTAAGGCCCAAACAAGAAGGCCCACTTATAAGGCCCAATCTATTTTAGTCTTGATTTTATCTGACGAGCTCATAGCCGCTCACAAACGAGCCAAATATCTTTCTTTGCTGCTGGGGACTGGAGATAAGTATGGTGAAAAACGGTGGAAGACTCGAACCTAAAATCATTTATTGCATACCAACAATGCTGGACTCTTTAAATCCTTATTTAATTCGTTGACTATTTCTTTCCACAAACTTCAGTGACATGCAGCAACTTGGGTTTTAACTCTGGACAGGCCTTGTCCTGTCCGAACCCATGCATTTGAATGATCCCACGTAGCTTGTCTTCACTCCAACTGTAATATTAAGCTAACCGATGATACGGTTCAAACCGACAGAGTGACTGAAATAGATTTAAGATATTTTAGTCCTGACTTTGCTCCATCTTGGGTCATGCCTAGTTCTAATCTAGGTCATATTATTTTCAAACGGAAATATATTGCTTTAATTTTATTTTCTTAAATATCAGACCAAACTCAATATCGACCATGTTATTCTTAATTAAATTTGATTATTAATAATATTATAAATAATATCGATAAATATGTATTTATCGATAAAAATAGTTCGGTTTTATTGGACGAGCGTTGGTGGTGACTGGTGAGGGCACAAATTGATTCATTAACCGCAAGACGCGTACGTCGAAAAAATGACGAATTACACGCAATATGTTTGAAAGTTCAAGGTCAACTCTCAAACTTTGAACTTTGACTGACTATATTTTTTTATTCGTTTTTAAATCGTGGAATTGTCACAAACGATTGGCTGAGGCGACACCGTTTTGGAAGTAATGCTTTAGACTTGGTCAAAGGCCACCACTAGTTACTATCTCAGTCCTTCAGTCAAGATTCAACTTCACTACACTCTCTCTCCACACCATTTTCTCTCTTAAAAATTCCAAAGAGGGGGGTTCTTTAAAAGCCAGAGCTTCCCCTGCCCTCTTTTCATAACTTCCACTTAAGTTTGTCCATTTTTGTTTTCTCTGAAGTTTCTACTTCTGTGTCTGTAAAACTGTTCGATTTCTACGTTGAATCATGAAGTAGCCGTTTTTGTGTGAGCTGTTTCTCAGTTTAAAGCCCACTTGAATCGAACAAAAATGGCGGAGGGGTGCTGGGTCGGGGAGCAGAAGACACTCGTGAGCGAGCTGGTTCAAGGGATGGAGATGACGATGAAGTTGAAGGAGGAGCTGAATGGAACTTGCTCGAGTGAAATTTGCAGGGAGTTATTAGTTCGAGGGATTTTATCTTCGTACGAGAAAGCTCTGTTGATGCTTCAATGGAGTGGATCGACTGCTCCGCCGCAGTCTCTGACTCCGATCAGTGGCAGTCCCCCGACGGAGGAATTCATGGGAAGCGCGGAGGAAAATCGCGGGCAGAAGGAAAGCTCGAAGAAGAGGTGAGTTTTTGGCTGCCGTTTGTTTTGAATCAGAGCTTGAATTGTTACTAATGGCGGCTGGAATGCTTTTTCTGCAGAAAGACGATGCCGGTGTGGACAGAGCAAGTGAAACTGAATTCAGAGAATGGACTAGAAGGGACACCCGATGACGGCCATAGCTGGAGAAAATACGGCCAAAAAGACATCCTCCGTTCCAAATTTCCGAGGTAGTTTCCGCTATCAATCGAAAACAAAACACATTAATTTTTAAATAGAACTTTGTTAGCTGAGAAATGGCGGTTGATTTTTTGCAGAAGCTACTACAGATGCACTTATCGAGGCACCCAAAACTGCTGGGCTATGAAGCAAGTGCAGAGAGCAGACGAAAACCCGTCCGTTTTCGAAATAACGTACCGGGGAAAACACACGTGCTCCGACCGGAGCCAGGCCAATCCTCCGTCGCCGACGATGGAGAAGAAAGTGGAAAACGACCATATTCTTCTTCAACAGCAGTTTCACAAAGAAACGGGACCCAACGACTTCTCAGCTATCGGGATCAATGGCACATCGCTTTCTTTTCCCGACGATTTCTCTCTCTTCGGCGGCTTGTCTCAGCTATTCGCCCTACCGGAGTCACTGGAATCTAGCTCTGGGTTTTATTCCGGCGAGGCTTTCGTCGGTCTTGGGGATCAAAAGGCGCAGAGATCGGAATCTGATTTGACGGATATTATCTCGGCGACCGCCTCGACCACCAACTCGCCGATTCTGGACTTGGATTTCTCTCTCGACTCGATTCAGATTGACCCGAATTTTCCATTTGACGACCGTGAACTATTTTTCTTGAGTTAAAAAGAGAAATCATTGGAAATAGAAACAAACAAGAACATTGTATTTGGGTAGTAATCATTTGGTAGCAAGAACAAGGATGAACCATGTTTCAAAAGCACTAGAGAGAGAAATTACTACTTCCGAGGCCACACTGTCAATTAAATCGCCGGAGAGACCCCACGCCGCCTTGCCGAGGCCACACTGTCATCGATTATCTTGCTTAAACCGTATTGATACTCAAATCCCATCTTCATCAATTTCGATCCGTCGAACTTGATCGCCTCTTTTTGCTCATCGATCAATCTTAACAAACAGAAAATGTCAGTCAACATCCATGCATCGACCTCGACGCCGTCGAGCTCGATCGAACATTTTAGTTTTCGTCGCAGATCTTACTCATCGGAGAGCCGGGAATCGGGATAGTTTGCTCTGAAGTACATCGCGATGTTAATGGTCGGATTAAGAGCTGCGCAGAGGAACCTTCCTTTCATGGACGGCTTTTCGATGCAGAAGATATGAGCTCGACAAACATCCTCGACGTGAACAAGTAAAATCGAACCCCAGAGTTCTTGCATGAATTTCAACGACTTGTACGAATCCAAATCGCCGGTGAACGGCGACAGCAACACCAGAACACTACTGCTCAAACGCGAAACAAGAGTTTCTCCTCCGGTGAGGCCACAAGCAAGTGTTACTACTTCCAGCTGAGCATTTTCTACATCATTGTAACTCAAAGCCACCTTCTCTGCCAGAGTTTTTGATCTTATATATGCCTAGAAAACAAAAGTATTAGAAGAGCTTGAGAGAAGATTTCAGGGAAATATAAATGGAAGAAGGCGCACCAGGGTTGCTTCAGTGGAATTGGTGAAGGAGATATCCAGGGGCGTCCAACAAGATTCGTCCATGTACAAGGATTCAAACCCACTTCCATCTTCTTTCAACGGCGACGATGAAACACAAGAGGCAGTGTATATAAGCCGCTTCACAGTTCGAGATCTGATGCAAGAATCAGCCATGCTTTTCATCCCAGCAACAGCAGCCTCGCAGGTATCCTCGTACTGCATTTCATCATTCATGTGTTTGATCATCTGCCTCAAAAGAATTACGTTTTTTTTTTGTTTTTAGGTTACCTTGGAGCTTTGACTATCGTGCTGCAATGGAGTCGCCACGTGAAGTACGTACTCGCACCCAGCAATGGCTGGAGAAAACTCATCTGGGTTATATATATCTGCTTGAAATAACATCAATTTGGTCTCTGAGTTGGGGAGAGATTCCAAGAGACCCACTTTTGATTTATCCTCTGCAATTTCATTACACAGAAGTTATCGAAATTGTCCTTCAATGGCTTATTTTCGAGGATTTCATGCTAACAGACATGTTCGAAATTCAGTGGAGGAGAGAAAAAGAAGAGACCAAAGTTTCTGAGAGTGGCGTGGACGATGAAGCCATTTTCGAGAAGCTTCTTGGAAGCGAAGCTCCAATAAAGCCAGAAGCACCGGTAACGCAGACTCTTTTGCTCTCCATTCTCTTCCCAGTCCTTCCTCCACAACCTCGCCTTGTTAAGCTCTGAGTAATTGCCATTTATGTCTTCTTTCTCCTCCAAACGAAAGACCAGAGTGATGTTCGGCCTTTTTCGCCATTGGACGATCGAAAAGTCAAGAGAGCATGTGACGACGTCGGAAAGTCTTTTGTTTCTCGTGACAAGCCTAGAAATTTCATTTCACACGTGTACAACCTGCGTGAACAAAATAATTGTACGCGTTTTAGTACAATAATCACGTGTACTTAAATTCTGGCCTTTTCAGCCTTTTCCTAGACCACAATCTCCGACGCAGCTTTTCCATCAAGCGAGCCGATTTCCGGCGAAAATCCTCTGAAAAGTAGCCGGAAACTTAGAGAGCTTATATGGTTTCTTCGGGGGCGGCGACAGCGGCAGATTCGGCAGACGATCAGGTAAATTCGGCATTGACATGGTTCTAGAAGCTATGGCCGAATCGAGCTGGCGTTTGATAGAAAATTCAACTCGACGGAGTCGTAGAGAAGAAATTGAAAACAGAAATTTTGGACAATTTACGACATTCAAATGCTGTTAGAAACTAGAAACATCCTACGACAAAACAAACAAAGTCAACCCGAAATGCGAGATCTTTTTTGTTCAAACTATACTTTGAACACTCGTCTGAATTAGACAGCTTTATTCTTCTCTTTTTCAGCCACGGACTTGTTGTATTCTTCCATTTCCTTTTTGTGGGCATCCATTAATTCTCCTGCTCTCTCATTCCATCTCTTCCTTTCTTCTTCGTTCATCTCCTGAGACAACATAGATACACAGTTGAAATCTCAGAACAGAAATCCAACCAACAGAAAATAGTCTTCTTCTTACCTTCCACTTCAACGAAATCAATGCATTAAGAGTGGAGGTGTTGATCCCAGGCCTCTCCTCCGACAAGTTCTTCCTGGCTTCTTTACTGTACAAAATAAATATAGACTGAGTAAATCGCTTGAGCTCCATAGCTTTTCTCTAGTTTGTTTTCTTCTTCACCTGAATAAAATGAAAGATGAGGCGGGTCTTTTGGGCTTGTTCTGGTCGGTGTTCTTCTTTTCTTTCTTCTTCTTTTGACGATCTTCTCTAGTTTTCTGATTGTTTCAGACGGGTTGTAAGTAGTTATGATAAACACTTGTACAACCAGGACAAGAAGCGGAAGAGACTGGGTACCTTGATTATTTCATTGGTTTTCTCCTTCTTCTTCAGCAGCTGCAGAGCTTCGTGTTTCTGAAGCTTCAAATGCTCCTCTTCCTCTTTCCTGAGGATTTCAGCTTCCTCCTCTTTGTTCAGTTTGTAAACTTCCATTTCTCGCGCATACTTCTCCTTGTTCTTCTTCGCCATCTGCAAGTTCCAAATGGAGCAGAGAGTTTTAACGTCGCAGCAGAGATTACAAGAAAAACAAAGTACATAATTTCTGGTAATTTTGTGAAACCTTCTCATATGGTGATTTCTGCTTTTCTGTCATATTCCTCCACTCATCACCCAAAATCTTCGAAACCTGTAAACCATTGAATTTTCAGCTTCAGCAATCGACGATCACACAGAACATGAAATGCAGAAATTTGTGGTCTAACCTCCAAGACGTTTTTGCTCTCCGAGAGCAGAGCTGAACGTCTCTCATTAGAGAATAGGAAAAATGCAGACATTGGTTGCTTGGGTTTCAACGGATCTCTTTCTTTCCTGTTAGAAATATTCAATTAGAAATCATGCTTGACATTCCAAGTAGATGGGGCAAATTTTATATTTAGAGAGAGAGATCTATACTTCGTCCTTTTGTTCTCTTTCTCTGCTTCTTGTTTGAACTGGAGATATTGTTCAAGAAGCTCCATTGCAATCTTCTGTTTCTGCTCCTCCTCCAACAGTTTCATTGCTTCACTTTCGCGTTTCTCTTTGGTAATTACCTCCAGATAGGCTTCCTTTTCAGCTTGATACTTCTGTTCATACGGCCTTTTCTCCTCCTCTGTCACATTTTTCCATTTCGTCCCCAAAATGTTTGAGATTTCTTTAAACTCTGCCTCTGGATTCTCCTTCTTTATCTGAGTTAGAAACCCAAAAACAAATAAAGATCTGCTTCAAAAAGTACATAAATCATGGAAAAAGTAATTCATTTTTTCTGCTACCTCATTCCATTGATCTTTACTCCATAATATGTAGGGCGGAGGAGGCCTTTTCTTTTCTTGGCCTCCCTTCTTCTTCTCTTTATTTTCCAGCTCTTTGTCTTTTAGGGATTGAACTGTGGGGAAAGCCTGCAAAATAACAATCGAGGAGAAATTGGGGCTTTATGAACTTGAAAAAACCCTAAATCTAGGTGGACGGGAAACAGATCTAACGCGAGGGAATAAAATAGAAAACGAACCATGATAGGTTTAAATTCCTTCAATTTTTGCAACTTCTTCAGCTCCACCTGAAGCTTCTCCTGCTCTTTTCCACGCGTTTCAAGCTCTTCGTCCTTCTGCTTTATCATTTCATCTTTAGCTTTCAGCAGCTCCTCGGACTTTTCTTTTTCGAGAGTCATTTTCTGAAGCATCTCCTGCATTTCTTGCAAGTCCTTGTCGAAGGACTGTTTGGTAGGCTTCTTCGAAGGGGCCTTCGCCTTCCCTTTCTTAGCCGAAGATCGAGTCTGAGAAAGGCTCTCATTGTTCTCCTTCGCCGGATCACTATTGAATAATTCTGGAACTGGCGCAGGAGCGTTTTCGTTGGCGCTGATTGCCTCATTCGGCGAGGGATTTTTCTCCTTCAGTGCCTTCCTACCGTTCCTCGCTTTCTTCGTTGGAACCAGTCCGCCATTGACAGCCATTTGACCAATTGCAGCACCCGCCATTAGAGAAAGAGGGAGAGATTTAGAGAGAGATGAACAACTAAGATGCACAGCAAGAATTTATAGAGAGGTTTAAACAGAGGACCCATCAACGGTCAAATTATTCAAATTTCAAATCACTATTTGTCGAGATCCAGTTTGGTGACCTTCCCTTTCAAACTTCACTCTCGTCCTTTAATGGTAAATGAATCCTTCTATGATGGGTAAAATCGTCAAAACCACGTCAAAAAAATATATCAAAGATATGAATTTCCAAATAATTATTTTAATTATAATATATTAAAAAATATTTTAATTAAATCGATTAAAATTCGACAAGTCAAAAAATAGATACTAAGAAGTTAAACACATCGTTACTTTTGAAATAAACAAACAACATTCTCTTGCATTCGTTATTAAAAGGATGTTTAAACATCAAAGAATCAACCCAAAACCCGACAATATGATGACGAAACTTTGTCTGAAATTGCCCAAAAAACGGCACCTCAAAAAAAAAAAACAAATCATATTCAACAGCGGTCAACTTCCCGAGCCAAAAACCGGCAGGGTCGATCCAATGAACGTTTCATCAATCACATGAGCAATCTCGGCACTTTCATGCCGAATCCGCGCTTCATTTTCTCAATCCTGTTTAAAAGAATCCATTAATTGCCAAGAGATTATGATGATGATGAAGGTAAAAAAAAGGTTCAGGTTTGGAAAACATACGTGGGGGCAAGCTTTCCCAAGTGGTACAACTCTTCACCGGATTCTTCGTCTCTGACTCTGCCGGAGATCTCGAGGAGATAAAATCTGTCTCTGGTGGTCGGCAATCCTCTGCCGGAGAGCAAGTCCAGATCGTTGAGATTTAGCTCTCTCTGGTTTATGTACACTCCTGAGTTTCCTGCTGCACAATTGTCCGGCATGGGATAGTTGAACTCTTCAATGAATGGCTGCAAATCACCAAAACATACAAGTTTCATGCAGCCACGACCAACAAATCAAACCTTAAACAAAACAATATTTTGGCACAACTAAAACCATAATTTACGATCGGCCGAACAAGTCAAACATTGTTGTTAGCTGCTGTGAAGTCAAGACAGAATCTCAAAGAATTTCAAGCGGCCGGAAACAATCTTCCGAAAGTCGATATAGTTTTGCACCAGAAGAAACTCATCTCATAGTTTGATGTTCAAAATGGAAATTTTCGTTAAATAAACTTACAGGAATTATGCCAAGACATGGATGGCCCATTACACCCCAGAATCCTGCCTGGTAATCATACCTGAAAAATGCAGATTTCACAATTACAGATCAAAATACTCGTGATTAGAAGAAAATGAAATGATGTTTATCTTAATTACCAGTAATCTCCGGGAAGAATTGTTCCTGCAAAATTTTCAGCCTTTTTAACGAGATGATCAGGGATTAGGTGCCCATTGACGCAAACATTTTGTTTTTTTTCGGGATCAGCTGAAATGATCTCATCGCCATTGATGTACTTAGTTTGATCTTCTTCTTCTATGTCTATCTCAGTAGAGTCCTGGGAAGTTTGAGTGTTCAGGTATTCGTCGAATGAATCTTCCAACTCCGAGGATTCAGAAGCATCTTCCGTGGAATTTTGCAAAGACTGAATCTTATAATGAACGTTTGTGGCACGATTTGATTCTATGGCCTCATGATCTCCATCATGCTCGGATGAACGATCTGAATGGTCGTCTAAAGATGGGTCCGGATTTTTAGAAGATAAAATGGTTTCAGCAGAATTCGGAGTTTTTTGCTGCATGACTAAGTGAGATGGGCACTCCTCGTTTCCTTCAGAAGAACTGAAACTCGGTTTCTTCGAATCTCGAACTTCTACCGTTGAAATCTGCTGGGAAGTTTTCAAATTTTGAGATTTATTAGGAGTATTTTGCTGCATAGTTAAGCTCGACTTCGATTCTCGAACATCCACTGTCGAATTCTGCTCAGAGGTTTTCAAATTTTGAGATTTCTTACTCGAACCAACAAAATCATCAAACTGCTCAGAAGATTGTAAGTTCGATTCGTTAGGACTGCCAATGACAAGCCTTGTCTTCTCAATTTCAACACCAATGATAAAAGAACAAGCTCCACACTTAACTTTATTCTTCCCCTTGATAAGATTTATAGGCAATTTCAGCAACTCAAAGCAATTCTTGCATGCAATGAACGGAGCTCCACCAGCTATCGACCGACAATAATGTTCGTTTTTTCTTGTCATCACCTGACTTCTCACTCCATTTAAGACATCGATGTCCGATTCAGGCTCACTTCCATATTTCTCCCTTGCCATTAGCTCTCCCAATGGAGTCCTGTGCGAAAGAGGAGAGCTGTGATGGCTTAAATTGGGGTTAAGCATATCTCTCGGATTTCTCAAACTCAATGGGGTTTGATTTGGCGGAGGAATACAGTCCAAACAAGAACAACCCGAATGATGAGAAACCCAATTGGTCATTGGAGTATGAAACTCATGAGACAATTGTGTTCGATACGGATAAGATGATTGATCGAACGCCTGCAAATTCATTTGCATCGGAAATTGATCCTCGAGCCTTGGCGGGTAGACGCTATCGCGGGCTTGTGGCCTTGAGTTCATGTCGTAATAATATCGATCTTGAAACGCCCGATCATTATCAAACCTTGGTTTCTCAACTGCCCCACAATATCTGCTAAGTCGATCTTTCAATTCGTCGATTGTCCTCATTATCTCTGCCGGATCGTGTTCCAAATTCGGCCTTGGATGAGGCTTCGTTGGAATGCTATTGTTCCATATATTCTCGCCATAGCCGTAGTGTCCATCTGATGTATTGCTCGATGATCCTTCTTCGGGATGAGCATAATAAGAATTTCTAATTCGATCATCACCCACCCTAGATTGTCCAGAAAAATTTGAATATCCTCCCGGACGAAAGGTCCGTACAGAATTGTGAATCGGCGACGATGTTGACATTCCTCCGATATCTTTTTCGATACTTAGATTTTGAGATTCCGACCTTTCGTGAAGATTATATCGACGGACCCAGTCAGTAACACGAAGATTCGATGAATGATCATCCTCATCGCCGTATCTCGCGTCTTTTCTCAATTCGCTTGGATCAAGCCCAAATCCCTTTGTGTCCTTTTGACTCTCAGATCCCGATGAATTTTGAGGAAAATCAATGGTTCGGTATCCGAAAAGTATGCCTTTTTGGTTACTTTGCTCAACTCTTGAACTCTCCATCAACCCGTCAGAAGTAGAGCCTAAGCTACTATTTCCCTTCTCTGATAAATACTCAAACTTCTCAGTTTTATCCACAGAACCATCATTCACGTTGGCTTTCTTCTTAGCTGAATCAGTTGAAAAAAATGGAAAAAACAATCATAGGGGTTCGATAAACATCTAGAATACAGCATATCATAAGAAATAATCATCATATAATATCCATCTTCTTCCATATCAATCAATCAGAAACCATAAAAACTTGGGGCAAACAAGAAAAGATGAGATCGAAGACATATAATACCTTTTAGAACAGCTCCACAGCCCCCACACTGGTAAACGGAGTAATTCGGATTCTCAGGCAAGAGATTATCACACTTGGGGCAACGAACCAGCCGAAAATTTGATCCATCGGCCATTTCTGAGCATCAAATAACAAACCCAGAATTATTAAACGGACTCAAATCATAAAAACTCAGGGCAAAAGGAAAAAAAAAAGCGAATCAAACATCGGTTAAATCTAGGAAAAGAAAATAATCGCATCCTCACACCTGCGACAAATCAAAGAAAAATCCAGAATAAACACAAATAAATGAATACAAACGTACATAAAAAAACCATTTTTCACGAAACGCGGAACTTCATCTTTCGAATCAGCTGAATCTTCTAGCCTTCTTCCTTGAGAAACAGACAAAAAAGAAAAACACCAACTTTGACCCAATCGTAGAGAGAGAGAGAGAGATCTTGCTCTTCGAAATCCGAAGTTTCTACCGCTACGAAAAGTCGGTCCGTAAAAGAGAAAAAACAGTCAGCTCGATTCCTTCCGGTTGGGCGGAAAAATGAAGAAAAGAGAAGGTTGATTTTTTGGGATTACACGGTGACCGACACTGTTTACTCTTAACACGTCTGAGTTGAAGCTCCTTCATTATATAAAATAATTAATTTTATTTTATTAGCAAGAAAAGTCAAATGTCATTTTCAATTATACTTCTATATTACCTTTTTAATTTTACAATAAAAATATATTTATAATTTTGCTCTTAATTCACTAATTAAAATTGGAAATTTCGAATTTTAAAATTAATATTTTCTAATCGTATGACCGGATCGTCCCTTCGGCTTCGCCTGTCAAATTTCAGGAGCGTCGCGTAAGAGAGAAGGGTAAAGCCGCAGAGGTCAGGCTCAGGTTTTTCATCAGTTACTACTTTATCTGCAATGGTGGAAGACGCCGGAAAAGGCGTTTTTAGCCGGAGTATTCCCGAGTTAATTTCGCAACTCCGAACGTCTTTCCGGTTGAAGGAGTTTGACGAGGTGGAGGATATTTTGGTTTGCAGAGAACGGAGGTTGAAGAAAGAACTGGAGAAGAAGAAGAAAGAAAATGAGTTGCTGAGAAAGGAAAAGGCGAGTATTGAAGCGGAGCTCGAGGAGGTCAAGGAAAAAGCTGAGGAGTTATTGAAACTGCTTGATAATGACGGGAATAGTACAATGTTTGAGCTTCGAGATAGGAGTAAGGATTCGGAACTTTCAAAGAAAAGAGTTGAGGATGAATTCGAGCTTTTGAAGAACAGATTTGAGGAACTGGGGAGTCGAGTTTCCATTCTGGAGACGAAGAAGCTTCCCAATAAATCAAATCGGGATCTTGAAAACTCTAAGAGAATCGAGCCTCCGCCGGAGAACGTCAGCGCCACCGTCGAATCGTCAGGTGCGCAACACCGGAAAATTTGATCGAAACACAGTTTTTGATTGATTAATGATGCAATCTCTTGTTCTGTTCTTGCTGTTTACATTGATAGTGCTTTGAAAAACAAAAATGGTGGGAAAACGTGATCTATTTTTACATGGCAGGCAATGGAGTAGCTTCAGACGCCCTAATAGCTATCATTGACAGTGACGATGAATTTCCTGCAAAAGCTTCAAAGAGCTCCGGGAAGGATGTGGAAGATGAGCCGGTTGTTCTGAAAAGAAAACGAGCATTGTTTGACAAGGCATGACGATAGTTTAACGACTGATTTGGGTACAGACCAGCCATGGAAGCTCGGAGCCATTCTTCTTCTCTGAACTGAAATGAGTAAGCTTTTGTTGCAGGCTTCTTCTGTAGATCATCACTACTTGCTTTGAACGATGAAATTAGTAGTTGAATTGAAAATCGACAAGAACCGATTTGCGACCACCCTTGATCTTCGTCAATTAGTTCCAAGAGGAGGATGGGATTGTCTGTCTATGTTCAAGGATCTTGAAGCCCTGAAAATGGTTGAATTTGCACGCTTTCAATCTCGAGAATGAGAATGTCGGACCCTTCAAAAGGATATTCAGTGAATTAGATTGCATAAACAACAACAATTTTGATGAAATTTGAAACCCAAAAATGGTTTTCATTCTGTGTTGAAAAAACCAAAACAAAAGTATGTAGTGTTCATCGTTTTCGCCGTCAATTATGACATAGAAGAACAGTAATCAACCTACATTGGATCAATCTTCATCGCCGATTGATTCTCTTTGCTGCTTTGGCTCCTCAGCTAGTGAAAATTTCTTTACTTTCTGCGTCAAAATATAATATAGATAGAGAGTCAGTGAAGCAATTGCAAGAGAAAAAAAAAACGTCAATTACAGATTTCAACTAATCAGCAAAATTCATAATTACTGAGCAAGAACAAAGAAGTTAAATTCATTTTATAGCTCCACAACCCAGACAGATATACCAATCACTCAAAATCTAAAAATGTCAGTCGGCGGAATACGAAACGAAGAACAAATTAGACAAAGATACCCCACTGAGCACGCATTCTCTGAGAGATTGCAGAAGCCGGAGACACTTTTCTTGATCGAAAGACGAGTCGGTCACGCAATTGAGCAGATCGAGGGCCTCTCGAGCGCAAACGGAGATTTAGGGTTCCAAACACCCCTAAAAGCAGCCCCGAAACCTTGAGAGGGGAAAATAGTTGATTGCTGAATCAGTTTTTCGCCGCCGGCGAACAGCGGCAAATGGCAAGACCTTTTCCACTCGTATGCCCATTTATACTTATTTTCAGATTAATGAAAAGATTGCTTATTTTATTCTTAATTAAATATTAATTTCTTAAAAATAAATAAGTTGAAATTTATGCAATTTTAACAAAAAGCTTACATTTCGGCGATTCTCTTAAATCGTACAAGGCACAATAGGGGTGGCGGAACCGGTTCAGGCTGGTTTTTGAATGGCTTGGAACCGGCTGTGATCCAATCCCTTCTAAACAGGTTTGGTGTTCAAAAATCACAAAAACCAAATCAAATTCAGTGTGAAACAATTAGAACTGTGAAACAGGTTTCAGCACCTGTCGATTCCAAGCCGTAGATTACTCTGGTCTGGCTAAAAAAAGTGTAACCATTGCAGCAGCATCCAAACAAGAACCCCTAGCAATTTCTTGTATCTCGACCATACAATCCGAAGCAATTTCTTGAGAGATCTATAGTTAGATTAGTGAAGTGTTGGCTTGATTATTGATTTGATTAATGGCATTTTCCGCTTAAAATAGAAAGAAAATGAATTGAACCTCTAATTTTTCTAAAAACAGGATGAACAACTCAACCCAAGAATCCAATATTCATGCTGGCGTCGAACTTATTTTGGTTTTCTTGCTAATCGGCAAACCTCAATCTCCACCGATGATTGACCCGAGGCTATATATATAAAAACCTAGTTGACCTTTTCAAGACCTCGCTAATCCAATGCAGCAAAGAATGCCGGTTTGATTGATATAACCATTTAAACATCTTTGTTTTTTTAAGGTGGGCGTTGAAGGAAAAGCCAGGGTCTCCTTCGACAGAAAAAAGGTTGTCGGAGCCGGAAATGGGTGATTTGAGGCTGGTTTGGTTCGTTTTGATGGCCGCCGGCGGCTCCTTGATGGGTTCAACCACGGCGATGACTCATATTGTCGGAGCCAGCAATGGCTGGACGGTGCCGGACAACGTAACCTTCTTTGCCGATTGGACTAAACCTAGAACTTTTGGCGTCGGAGATACACTTGGTAAGACCATCGATCTTCTTAACTAAATCAACAAGAATCTAACGTTAAAATTAAAACGTCTTCCAAAACTTGTCTTGATCTTGTTTAGATAGACATCCCATTTTTTCGTTAAAAAAGCAACTGAAAATTACGATGTTTCATGCAGTTTTTCCGTACAGACCAGGATCAAACAACGTAGTTGAAGTTGGGAAAGAAGACTACGAATCATGCACCCAAGATCAAGTCGTGAACATGTATTTCATGGGTCCCACAATCCTCGATCTGAACGAGACCGGAGATCGTTATTTCTACTGCGGAATAGGGAAGCACTGCGAGGCCGGCCAGAAGCTTCACGTCACCGTGGTCGAAGGCGAAGGCTCGTCGGGATCTGATCCTCTGCCGTTCAAGCTGGATGACATCGGCGTTGAAGACAATGGAAACTCTTCTATTTCCCCCGCGCCTTATGCGTTGAACGATACTGGAGCCAAGGTACCATCGTCGTCAGCCGCCGTAGGCTCCGCCGTTGGGAAGCTCGGACTGGTGTTTCTATTTCCTGGATTGGTTTTATCGATCTTTGTGTGATAATGGTCTGCGTTGTGATGATTGAATAAACATCTTACTTTGAAACGCCATCAAAATTAATAATCTTCGTGGGTTTCGATTAGAGAGCTTCGTTTTATAGATGTTCTTGTTACTTTAAGAAATCCCATATTTATAAATAAAAAAAAAAAGATAAATATTAAACAGGTGGCCAGATTCTGGCGTGGAGAAATCAGAAAAAGCTTAGTCTGGTCGCCGATCGGCCCGATCCTCGAAACAACGACGAACCAGAGGGACCACTGACGAGCCGGTGAAGCAGTGGGACCAGATCAGGAGCGGGGCCCACCCGCTCGACCTGATGAAAGCAGAGAAACCGTTAAAGTTGCTCGGCCGAGAAATATAACATTTTCGCTAGTAATTTAATTTTATCTGTCATCTTTTATTATTATAAATCTACTATATAAATAATTTACATGTAATTAATTTATTAATTTCGCGTTTAAATTGTAATTCTTATTAGAGGTACAGCCAATTAATCAAACTGTTAAAAAAAGTCAAATAGAGTAGTTGACAAGTGATGTTACAAACATCATTAAAAGGAGTTCTCAGGGTTCTTGGTCGTGTATGGACAATAATAGTAATGTTGGAATCATTGAGTATATGGCAAGAATGTCCAAATTTATTAATTTCATAATTTACTGTACTGGGGTCTATGCCCGGCTACAGTCAGGGGACCACGACCACTTGATGGCAAGATCAATCACATAGATTCTCTCTATTCCCCACCGTTGATTTTCCTTTTTCAACTCAAAACACATTAATTTCTCCAAGGGCCACCCTTCTACGCAATTATATTACTTAGTTATACGTTAATAATTGATTAGATAATCGATTCAAAATCAAACCGATCGAACGTCGATCTGAGCCAGAGCGGATCTAAATTTTTGATCAGTTCCAGTTTGAATTTACGTTATTTTTTTAAATTAAAAATTAAATATAATCGGGCCCAAACAAAATTTTGGATCAATTTAACATAAATAAATATAATTGCGTTAAACGGATGGGCCACGTGTACGCACGAAATGTTTACTCTGGTTGTCCTTTCGGTGATTTACGTCACGTGAGATTGACACGTGCTCACATCCTCACAATAGCTAAAAATCGATCGGGAGACATGAGGGTGACTTTTCATTAATATTCCGTACGTAACACACGAATAAAAAATACAAAATTAAAAAGATGCAAACAAAATCCGATATTTTACCGGTCTATCCGGTTCACAACGCGGCCGGAATCCGGCGTACTCGCGGCTAGGTATGCCGTTTCCCGAGAGGAAACACTACTCCGGGAGAAAAGGATCCGACCCGAAAAGCTCACTAATATCTTCCAATTGGAAAAAATCTTCCTTGTTCCACGACGAGAACCCGAATCCGACTACTTGATCCGACTCGAAACGTGATTTTACGCTGTATACGTCGATTGCTATGCTGTGTTGTTCAAATGTTTCGTCGAAGAGCGTCGGAGGTGATGATTGAAAATCGAAAATATCCCAAGGAAGCAATGAGTCCAAATCTGAAAAATTCTCCGATGAACTAGAATTTTCGTTTGTACATCGACGTTCGGGACAGTCCTCTGCTTGTTTCTCAGTCGCCGGAGTTGAACTGCTCAGAGATTCTTCGTCTTGATTGGACTGAGAGGGACAGGGACGAAGAACAGACGTCGGAGAGTGAAGGTTGCTGTTGAACTCCTCCCCGGAGTGGTCTGCTGAGGAAAACTTTGGCGGAAAGCTCGTCGGAGCGGCGAAATTCGTTAGCGCATCCGGTCCCCGGAGTTTAATGGCGGCGTTATCGTAAACCAATGCGGCTTCTTCAGCAGTGTCATAGGTTCCCAACCACAGACGAACACGTCGCAAGGGGTCTCTGATTTCCGCAGCCCATTTTCCCCACGGCCTCTGTCGAACGCCGCGAAATTTCTTGTCCGGCTGCAGCTTCATCGGCCGCAGACTAACTGCTGATTTCCCGGTTGACTTTTTCCGGCAAGTTCTGGTTTGTTGAACTGCCGGACAAAAAACTCCTTCCACCTTCGAACTCGGTAACTCGAATGTAATTTCATTCACAAACCTCTTGACTCTTCTGCGAGGAGTAACAACACTTTCTTCGCCGCTAGAAGAATCAGTGGCGTCTTCATCGGTGGTTAAGATTCTCACAACTTTTGGTTTCATTTCCGTCTGAGAGAACACTGTAGACTGTTTAAGATGGTGGCTGAACTTGGTGGCCGGAAACATCGTCGGGTTACTATTAGAGAGAAAAGAGAGGGATTCGTCGAAGACTAGATGGAAGGAGAGTAAAGAGGATAAAGAAAGCTGAGAAAGAGAGAACCCATTAAGGAAAAGCTTGGATAGGATAGAAATCTAACATCGATGGCTACAATAACGAGAAACTTCGAGGAAAAGCAGCACGAAAGTGAAATTATAAAAGCCAAGAAACCCCTACGTTACCCAGAAACTGAAAATGGAAAAAAACTACTTCAGGCGAGTTTTTCAGCTGAATTCTGGGCTTAACAAAGAGAGAAGACGAGAAAGATTCAAACTGGGGAAGAGATAAGAGGAAGATGAGAGAGAAAGTACAGTAAACAACGAACTTCAGCTGTTTTATAGGATCTGAGAGAGCCGATGCTCATAAGTCCAGCTTAAATGCAGAACTTTTCGACGAAATTTTATTTTTATAAAATTGAAAAAAAAACCTCCGAGCGTTTATTGGTGAAGTTTTTCTCCTCTCCGGCGAGTACAGACGGAGGCGATACATTCCCGACGAGCCTCGGAGATATTTTACGAGGCGCCGCGAAAAACGGAGACGTAGGATTCATCCACGTGGCGATTAAAGCCCAACGAAAGATCAGGATCTAATGGAAAAAGGGAGGGGGTGGGGCCCAGAGCTGACACGCCAGAGATTTGGCCCTTAAAACTAGCGCTTCATTCAGTACAGCTTTGACTAAGAGGAAAGGGCAAATTAAATGCAGCTTTTTATCTAAATACCCCTTGAATAAGTCTTATCAACACCTTGAACCCCCGGACACGGACGAAACCTGCAAGGGTAGTTTGGGAACATCGGAAATGATTAGCCTTTCAAGACCGTCATTACTGCTAATAGTTGGCGTTTTACTATCAACACTTATGTTTATGTCGTAGTAAGAGCTTGGTTCAACGTGGGAGGCAGCCTAGTTTTCGATGCATTTTTCAACGGAATCCAGTCAAATACTGTCAGCCACATGTCATCAATTGAGTGGTGGAAATTACCTATCTGGTATGGACTTTTTGGGCCGGGTCGGGCTGAAAGTAATTGGGCCAGGGGATCCGATTAGATATCCTCGAAATGTGTACCCAGTAAAGAAGTCGACCAACGTTGGTTCTTGAGACAGATAGGCCAGGTGACACGTCAGTTAGTCGAGCAAGGATGATGACGTGGGTCCACAAATGACGTTGGATGTTTTATAGCCCCCCCATTAATAAAGATGGCTTATTTATTTATTATTATATTAATATGATTAATAATTGTTGTACAAAAAAATAAATTCATAGGGATATTGTAGTTGGAAAGTGGATTCAAAGCCCACAAAACTAGGGGTAGGTAATGAAGTGTTTGGAGAACCAAAATCACGACATTCGAATGTTTAAATTGGTTTAGTTGAATAATTCAACAATTATTATTTGCTATTAAATGACATTTTTCTATTTATTTTGCATTATTTATTATTAAATCTCGAATCTAGAAAGTCAATCATGCAGAATTGGGGAAAAGGGAAGGAGCAGGATTGCAATCCAAAGAGTCGTTGGAATTCATAGCAAGTGCCATGAAAATGTGAGAAATCTAAGCTTTTTATTGTCACGCTTGTCCTAGAAAAGAGAAGGGTTCATTGAGAACATATCAATTAGTGACAAAAGCAAGCAGCTCTAAAAGAGTGCATACATGCCTAGGAGGCCCAGAACCGAACAAATCGGGTCCGGATCGAGTTTTGCTTGTCGTTCCGGTTATGCTATAGTCTTTTAAATTGACCACTTGTTGGTTTTTGTTTTGAAATTCGAGTTTTAGGTTCTCATAAGCCATAGCAATCCAAAAAAACCCTGACTATTAACCCGAGTATTGAATATTAAATAAAAAATAAAAATATCTAATTTAAAACAGTTTTTAAATTTTATTGTTTCAATTCATTAACTTAAAATCAATTTTTTTACCAAGAAATTAAAAAAGAACCAAAATTTTGTTGGGTCCAGACAATTAATGGTTCGGTATTTACCTATATTCGTAACCAAAGATCGATCAGATCAGTCAAGCCTCTAACATGAGACATGGACTTGCTCATGGGGGTATCAAATCTACATGCAAACCGATAATTCGAGTGTCACATACTCGAACTAGCTGTTGATTAGTATAGAAAGAGATCAAATTTAAAATTCCAAACAACAGATAATTACTTTGTAATCCAGTAATTACTCTCCGTTCTTTCTAATAAAATCGATATTTTCGGTGCAACCGCTAATATTAGAGAACTAAGATTCTGACTTCCAAGCCAATCAATCCATCAGAAAATGGGCAATATGAACAAGATCATTGAAGTTGATAGATAGAGGATGTTCACACAAAGCAAATTCAAAGCCCGGATTGTTCTGAGAGGCATTTTATGTTCACTGAGTAGACAAGACAACAAACAAAAGAGAAGCCCTCCCGTCCAATCGGTCACGGCGATATCAACCCATAGCATACTTCTGGGTCCAGCTTCTAGCAGTCGTTTCATACTTGGTCCGGTCTGTTTTGTACATGTGAGCAATCTCCGGCACCAAGGGATCATCAGGATTTGGGTCTGTTAATAGTGAACAGATTGACAGCAATACCTGCAAATTCAAGATATAGTCCCTCTTTAATCTTTATACACCATGAATCCAGAAAATCGATAATGTTGAGAATCGAACAACATTAATCGAAAAAAAGAAAATAGGTGAAGAAACATAAAGACACCAAAATTTACGCGAAAAACCCAAACATGAAAAAACAAAGGGCAGGAAAGAAATTCACCCAAAAAAAATCAAAGTACAATGAATTTTACAAATCATCAATGTATATGAAATAAACTTTAAACCTTAATATTTATTATACGGACCAACCCGACCTATAAAAAATTTAGGTCACCAAATCCTAATAGATCACTTATTAGGATACAATTGTAATATTAGAGAGTTGATTACTAGTTGTTAAATGTTGAAGTTTAATTGTAGTTACTAAAAGTTGCTAGAATTTAAGGGAGATTATGACTTAGAGAGTTATAAATGGTATAGGATGAATAGAGTAGAATATCATTAGAAAAGTGATCAAGTGTAGTTTGTGGAGGTTTGAGAGTCCTCGAAGTCTCTCGTGTGTGTTCTTTTGTACGTTTTCGTGTGCATAACACAAAGGATCATTCTTGATTCTATCATCATCTAATTAAATGTCACGAATATGTGTTTCATTGATTTCTTAATGAAGAGCTTGTGTGAGTTGGAAGTTGGAAAAGAGTTCATAACAAATTGATGATTGATTCCACACACATCCGAAATCAAGAACTCGATGAAAGTCATCGCGTGCAACATGATAAAGTAGACAATTAATTTTGTGAAAAATTAATTCTC
>QAOC01028539.1:232184-276313 GCA_003255005.1 Begonia fuchsioides | reverse complement strand
AAAAAAAAAAAAAAAAAAAAAAAAAAAATCAAAGAAGCAAAATCAAAAACCGGCAAAGAGACGAGGACGAACAGCCTCAAATCTCACCCTCAGATCCTCCTAGAATTTATTGCTGTGACAAGAGAGAGCGCAAGAGAGAGAACCATGGCCACGGAGAGCCCAACTTATAATTGTTAAAACCAGAACGGCACAGGTGGACTGCACTCCATGCACACGCGCTCGTTGATTGGTCACATTTACCATGGGCCCCACTGAATATTGATTTCAATTATTCTTTAATTTCCGAATCTTTTGCTTTAATCATTGAACCGGAATCTGGACACGGTTTACCGGTTCTTTTCTAAACACTCAAAATAACCGGTCAACGTGTTTGTTAACCTCGTAAATTTGATCATTACTTTTAAATTCAAGAAAAGGAGACAGAAATTTGGATCGTGCACATAGATCGTACAATTGTAGATTGTACGATTGATGCACAAAATAGAAATAGATAAGAAGGGAGAAAAACTAAAAAGACATCTCCGCTTCGAAAGAAAGAAAGAAATATCAAATTTATTCCGAGTCTTCTCTTAATCTTGAAGCTCCCATTGGTTAACACGAAGCAACCACCGCGATTTCCAATCGGCCTGTCCACTCCTCTCCTAGCTTTAGCGTTATCGGCTTTTCAATTGCCGCCCCATCAACGCATAGCATGTGCTTGTACTCTTCGTCTCCAAAGTCGATTATCGATCGAGACTTCTTCTCCCATGGATTCCATACCACTAATCAAACATCCCCGACATAAGAGAAAAAACTCATTAATAATTTAGTATATTATAATTAAAATAATTATTTATATGTGCTTGCACAAATCGTAATCTGACACATCAACAAAGCATGTTAAGAAGGTAAACTTAGCATTATCTTTCTATCGATAGAATCGAGACCTTACCAACGTCCGGCAACCCTTCTTTTCTTACGACAAATGTTCTTTTTCTTTCGTGGTCGAAAATGGCTATTAGATCAGAAGAACTCAAATATACTCTATCAACCTGCAAAAAAAACCATGAAACATTAGCATAATCTAGTAATTGGTTGCGAATAATGAGGTTTTTTCTTCCGATGATGTTACCTCGGATTCGAATGTCAAGGCGTCTCCTTGTTCTGTGAATCGCTCTTTCTCGTGAAGATTGTCAAGATAGTCGAGAGTCTCCAATCCCTCCACTCTCACTTCACTAATCAGGACAGGAGGAATTAAAGATCACATACCACAAAATGAACTCTTTCATCGATCGTGCGAACAAGATAAATTAAAAACGTAGAGGTCCGGAAAAAAAAAAGGATCGATACTGAAATTCTCTTTCTTTTTCAATACCTGATATCGGAAATGGAGAAATAGGTATGATATGCGATTGAGAAACTGAAAGGCTTGCAATTTACATTCCTTATTCTTGATATCAAAGCAAGACTTCCATCTGCTGCCAAGCTGACCCTAAGCCTGAATTCAAAGCTGAAAGAGCAAAAAAAAACTGAATCTGCGATCGGAATCATCAAACAATTTTTGTTCGGTTTCTCACCAAAAGATGATTCCGCTCTTACCCGTGAGGCCATATCTTCATATCATCTTCAGACGGTTTTAGTATTAAGTCGGTGAAAGCTTTGCAGAGCGATTCATTCGGATTTAAAGCTGGAGCATCTTGTTCAACCGACCATGATTTGTTCCTAGCAAACCCGTGTTGTTCGAGGTTTCCACGGGTTCCAAACTATATGGAAAATCCAAAAAAATGATCAAAACTGAAGACAGATTTTAAAACAATGATCAACCCATTATGCTTAAAACAATGATGTTCACCTGCGGGAAACAAATTTGAATTCCTCCTCGTACAGCATTTGGGGGTTTGAAGATGGCCTAGAAGAAAATCAGAAGATTAGAGAGATTTAATGGGAAGATCAAATCGAAGATATGATTTCGATTAATAAACTGCGTTGACCTTAGTGCTTGTGAAGAGCAACTCTTCGTTTCGGTCAGTCTTCCATGAAAGAACTTGGCCTCCATGCAGACTAATCTGTTCATATTTTAATTTCAGAAACGAAGACAAAGTCAGCTGTGAAGTCAATTTCTTCAAATTCCACTTGCAAAGATCCGAGCGTAGTCAAAATCGGTTGAAAATTTTAGGTTGAATACATGAATCTATAATCGCTCATTTGTAATCGAAGTTCGTATGAACCGAGAAGAAATTACACCGACAATAGTGAATCATTTTGTCTGGCTTAGCTGCTAAAAACAACAAGAAAAAAGAACAAAAAATGGAGTTTAGAAAGAGGAAATTACCCTAGCAGAGGCCCCTCTGGAGTTCTTAAGAACCACCTGATCAATTCCATGTAGATCTTTGGTGTGTTCAACGCTTATTTTCTGATCAGTAGTTAACCCAGAATTTTCCATTTTCAAGAACCCAGCAAGGAATTGATACCAAAAAGATCAAATTCTCTCTCTAGAAAGCAAGAACTTCAGATTTCGAAAAACCCAGAAAGAACGATGTCGAATGGAAGTTGACAACTGAGAATCTGAGCTTTTTCTCGACGGATTCCTTGTGAGAAACCAAGATTCCCGTGATTAAACCAAAATCGCACCGACTAATAAAGCACTGATGAATATTCTTCTCCACAGAAATTATAGACAGTACAAGCAGTCATAAATCCACCACGAAAAAGCAAAATGTATGGTCGAAACCACTTGAGCTTGCTTTCTAAAGAACAATCAAGCTGCATAAAGAAAACCCAGATAGGACAAAACCCCTGTTCACCCAAATCGGGAAGAAAAAATAGCCCCAAAAAGCAAAATCAAAACAACCACCTTCAGAAAATGCTTGATCTCAGAGCTCGCATCATCCAGAAAGAAAAAAGGAAACACAGATCAAGCACGCCGTTGTGGATGAAGATTAATAGAGATTCAGAGACGACCTCGTCTGGCTAATAAAAAAACATTGAAGAAGAGTCAGAAAGTCGAAAAGACCATCCGTTCCTTAAAAGGGCGATTTGAACTAATCTTGGTGGCGACTGACTGAGAAAAAATAGTCCAAGTTGCCTAAAAAAGTTGAAAAAAATGGAGGAGGCGATTGGCCGGAGAGTTAGCAGCCATTAGGCTTTTTCTCTCGCGGTCAGTGCGAGGAAACTTTGTAGGCTAGTACCCACCAAATCCCTTCTGTAGACCCCAGTGAAATGGCGTCAACGATGAACAGTATACAGTGAAAATTCATATTGGTTTCGAACGTCTCCTCGTTTTCCGATCATTTGAACCATCGAATAATGTTTTTAAACGAGTTTAACGATGAAAACGAGAAGATAAACGCAAGTCCGGCGCTTAGCGCAGTTGAAATCACAAGGAAACTACAGTCACAGCAAAAGCAAATTGAACAAGAAAGCAACTTTTTGTGCCAAAAAAACGAGACCCAGTAGAGTGGATCTTGCAATTCTTAGATAAACAGATAAAAAAAAGTGGACTTTCAAAGAAGGATCTTAGATCTCTATCTTTAAACGGAGACCTCTTTAACACATGAACATGGCTGTCTGGGGAAGAACAAATCGAAAGTCTTCTCGATCAATTTAATAAGATGGATTCGAAGAGATGTTCATCTTCTTTGACTTTCAACAAGATTCTCTTCGCACGTGGATGGAGATTTCTTCAAGATCAGAGGAATTTACATGCTGGATTATTCGGATTCATGCAAGAGCAATGCCTTGAACATGCAGAGACAGGCGGCTTGGAGGAGAGTTGTAGGGCTGGCTATCTCGGCTGGAATTAGCACGCCTGGAATGTGTTCGAGTCTCGCTTATTTCGACACTTACAGGCGTGCAAGGCTGCCTGCGAATCTTGTCCAGGCTCAGAGAGACTCATTTGGAGCGCGTACGTATGAACGAATCGATCGATCTGGTGCATATTATACTGAGTGGACGAAGCTTGCTCGCGAAAGCCATTGAGCTCAGTTTTGTAAGTTGAATTAGTTGCTTGTTTCCGTGGGTGGTTTTGATTTGATCAACGAAAGTGTTTTTTGAGGATCTTGATTTTGTTGCTGAAGAGGAAATGACTCGACAAAGTGAGAGATTTTGCAGCCTTAGTTGCCATTACAGGAAAGAGATCTTCATCGTTGCCAGAATGATCGAAAATAGCACACTGGGCACCACCAATTGTACTACGGCGCCATTGCCAACAAAATTGACCGACCAAACTCACCTCAAGAAGTCTGAGCCAGGATACGAAGTAAACAAAAAATGTAAGGGTGTGTCGGTTCAAGTTTGATACGGAACCGCAGATTGTAAGAAACGAAATCAAAACCAGTCTGTAATGGATCGAGACACTAGTCGGTTCAAGTTATACATATATATAAGGTTAAAACTACAAATGAGTCTCACTTTAATCAAAATAGGCAAAAAAAATGACTAATTTTCAAAAGAGTTGAATTTGAACTTTTCGAATATTAGGAGAGAGAGAGAGTTCGTATTTGACGTCTGAAGAAGGATCCCTGCATTTTATACGGACGCAATCTATTCTCTTTCGAACGTTTGAACTCTTTAAAATTTTATAAATTTAAAATAAAATAGTATTCTTAATTTGGATTCATTTTATATTTATTTATTCTTAAAAATGTAAATACTCTTTTTTTAAAAGAAAATAAATATAAAATGAATCACAATTAATAGTTTTTTTTATTATGAATTTATAAAATTTTGTAAGATTCAGACGTCTAATAAATGAGTACATCAATACTGGATGTTGTGACTTTCTTCGAACGTTCGATACAAATGTATTTGCTTTCTTTCGATCGTTATAAGAACACTAATTTAATTTTTTTTAATTTAGACTTTTTTTTTGCTTATTTTACTTAAATTTAGGATTGTTTTTAGTTTTAACCCGTATATATGCATATAAACAGTAATGTGTACTTAACTACTTATACAGAATCATCCTACGCTAGCTCTTGGGTATTGACCTACAGTGCAAGGTTAGTCTTTTGGAGTTGGATTCATTCATTAACAACTGCATTGATTGTCTCTGTACTTGATCACCAATTCCCACTGCACCCTCTCTTTTGTATGCTTCATTTTATTTTTATATATTTGTTTTCCTTTTGCAATTTGCATACTTCCACAGATAATACCAAGAAATAATGAACGCCCATTTAACCTATTCTTAGAGAGATGCCCAGTTTCTTCATAATTGAAGTGAGATCCGTCCGAAACCCTTCTCTGTCTGGACTCCGGTAAATCCTCCCTCAGATCTGACATGTTTCGTGGGTGATGATGCTAGGGTTTTCATTTGCAACAGTGGGGTAGTTCGTGATATCTGGATCTGGTATCCGGCGATCCTGCATCTCAGCATCGTCTAAGCTGAGATCTGCTCGAAGGGTGTTGCAATATGGGTGCGGTCTTTTTGATTTTCATATCATTATTTATTGTTTTTCGATAGAGCTTAAGGTTGTCGCAATAAGGGAGCTTTCTTCTGTCCATCCATGGGTGGTCGTAGGATTCAATTAGCTGCCGACTCATTCATCCAGTTTCTGAGCCCTAATTTGTTCGGAGAATACTCAGTAACTGAGTGAATGAAGCGGGAGGAAGACAAATTGAATCTTAAACTTTCTGTACTTGGACTGAAGGGAGCTCCCTTTCTTTCAATATTTTCCGGTAGCTCATTTTGTTTCAACGCCGGGATTTCGGCCGGAGCCCTAAATTCTCCAGCGTCATTCCCTACCTTATTTTTTCGTTTCCGGAATGGTTGAGGGTTTACTGGCTTGATTTGGAAAGTTTAGTGGCTGATCTATTCTTCTTCTAGCTTTATTTGGAAAGTTTAATGGCTGTTCTATGTTTCTTCGGAAGCTTTTACAACTAGGGCTCGTTGACGATATCTTTTTATAACTATTTTTAATGTTAGTTTCGCAGGGAAATGAATTATTGACGCTTTTGTTCCGGCTGTTCAGTCTCTGAAATGTTAGATCACGACGAGAGTTCACCATCTTTACATTTTTTTTTTTCTGCGTAGAAACTGGAATGTATGGTTCTAGCTGTTCTCGTTTTTTCAAACACCAAATCCCAATAATTATTCGACGTTTCGTCTTCGTAACGAGTCCTTTTCTCGCATCCGGTCATTCCTGCAGATGAAACTTGCAAATTTTCGCGATGCAAAGACGAAGAAAGTTGGGTATTTTCAGGGTTCTGTTAGGGCAATTACTAGAGAGAGGAGTCATGAGGAAGAAGAAGGGGAACAGGTGCACACGCTCTACGACATTAGCGTCTCGGGTACTGCCCTAACGCGGCAACAAGTTCCCAGATGCAGATATGTCTCTCTGAACTCCTAGTCTCTGCTCTACGATTACCTATAAACCCTTTTTTCAGATCTGTCTTTGGATATGGCTTCTTCTTCTTGTTCTTAATTTGTCTTTTTAAGCAATTTCCATCGTCTCAAGCCATTCTTCTCTCGTCTTAGAACTTTATTTTTGCAACTGGGTCTGTTTTCCGCCCGTATCAAATGAAGAACTTGGCCGGTGGAAGAGGGTTTCTGGGCTTGATAGCATGTCAGTTTATGCACGTCTGAATCAATGTTTTTGGACTCAAGCCCTTGATTTGATAGACCAAAACATTCTCGTATTAGGGTTTCTGCATCAGAAATAGACCTGATTAGACGTTTAATGTACTCTTAAATGCAAATAATGAAATGGACTGCAGAAGTTCAACGGATCCTCTGAACCGGCGCTGTTCGAGTGTTTGCCGGGAGAAACACTCGAACAGCGCAAATTATTTCCTTTTTAATAATTAAAAAAATTATAATAAACAGAAGAATCATGAAATTTTACAAAATTTCTTTTATAATACGTGAAAATATTGTAAAAATTTTAAATTATTTTGATAGTATATACTTATACAAATTAGTAAATTTTAAAAAAAAAATGTACCGAGAACTGTGACACAGACATGCAAACATCGTAGAGCGACTATTTTGACGTTTTCATAGTTCAGCGGCCAATTGTTAATTGTTTTAAAAGTTCAATGGCAAAATGTATCATTCATACAAAAACATTGTTAATAGTAAATATATAAAAATTAACATGTCATGCATTATTCATAGATGCATGCACCTCAGTTAAGCAGATCAGGGTATTCGCCCGTGCAGGTTTACTTCAGTAGTCGATGGATGTTAGATCTGGTAACAAGTGCCGAGTTCGAATCCTGCATTGCCCTAGTGTGAGAGTTGTTACCCTCAATGTTGGAGTAGCTCATTGGGACATCAGGAAAATGTCTCGCATCTCTTGGCTGCTGAATCACCGTAACTTACCCCCTCACAAATTATCGGACCGGAGTGTGAGACTCTAGAAACGAGGAATTTTGCCTTTTGGTAAGAAGAGTATCCATTTCAATCATAAAGACGATAGAAAGCATCTTTGCCACCAAAAAAGAAAAAAATAAAAAAGACTTTCAGTTAATTCTCCAAGACAACGACGATACAAGAGTAAATTGATGCCAATAATTTCAATCCAATTATAAATGATGGAGCTCTTTTGAAAAGCACTAACCAGAAGAACCCATGAAAAATCTTAATCTGGAGCGATGATGACCCTTAGATCTCACTTCCTGACCCTTTGATTTCACAGAATTCTCCGCCGGATCTGCAGAAAATTTGGAGCTAGGTTCCGACGCGTCACGGCCCGGAGGAGTTACCGACCTCCGTTGAACCGGGCTGCCTTGATTTCTTCTTTCCGAACCATCGGAAGCCAAGTGGCTGGATCTTGACCTTCCATTCGCTTTTCCTTCTTCGCCCTTCACTTTCTCCCCCTTCCCTGCCCTGGGTTTCTTCTTTCCATAGCTGGCCTGAGTAGGCTGTTCTTCAACCTTCGCTTGAAAGAATGGAGCATCTTCATGAGATTGGATTGTTTCGTCCCGGTGGGAGTGGAAGTTATAGTTTTCCGGCTTACCCAGCTCGAAACAATGGGAATCACTGCCAGAGGAATCTTCTTCGTCGTTTCCGACACCTTGAGGTGCAATCGCAGCTTCGTTTAAAGGTTCAGATTCAAGGGAACTGATTCTGGTCTTATTCGATCGTTTAGCAAGAAGGAAACTCTCTATCTCGGGCCGTAACTTTTCGACTGCTGATTTCTCCGAAGAACTGCATTTAGACTCCTCTTGTCCCGGCTGGAGCCGTTCATCGAGCCATGATTCAGAGATGTGGAGAATCAGATGATCTACTTCGACTTTTCCGATGAAGTTCTTGTCGGATTTTTGTTTCAGATCGTGGGCTTCTTTTTCGTATCGCTGTATCGCTTTGGCAAACTCATCGCAGAGACTTTCCAGCAACGCCTTCGTTCTTCTCTCGTTTTCCGTCTCCTGTAGAGCAATGGACAAGGAAGACTTAGCCTCCGAAAGTTCCCGGGCCAATTTCCGGTGAAGACTCTCCGATCTTTTCCTCAACTTTCTCTCATCTTCTATCTCCTCTGTGAGAGACTTCAGAGCCGATTGAAGCCTCTCCTGCTCTTTGTTCTTCCTCGTTTGCTTCTCTTCCGCAAATTGCTTCATCAAAGCATCCATCTGGTTTCGACCCGATTGTCGTTCCCGAAGCAACTCTTTGATCTTCAAATAGCCGTCCTCGACCTCCGATTTTAGCGCCTGAATCAGGGAGATATTGCATTCGTGCTGTTCTTCCAAACTCCAGATTCGGTTCAATACTTTCAAGAGTTCTGTCGAAGTTTTCAAACTATAATGCGATTCCCCGACCCTTCCCTTGATTTCTAACGAGCTTGCCGGCGTAACTGCTGTATTATAAGGCTCTATCTGCAACCAAACTCGAGACAATATCCTCTTACAGCTACGAAGTAGGCTTCATATCGTCCAAAAGAAAGCGAACTCAAAGCCGAGAGAGAGAGAGAGAGAGTACACCTCCATTGAGCTACCGTAACTTGCAGGAGATATCGGCGGAAGAGCTTGAGTATTCCTTTCGATCTTCCGATGATGCTGCATCAACGACAGGGCAATGCGCCTTCTCAGACTACTGCTGCTCGCTGGCTGGTAGATATAGTTAACCAGATAAACTTTTAGCAGACAAAAGAGGGCTTCAATTTGGCTGTTAATGGCAGAATAATCATAATGGCCACATTGGGTAGCATTCAATCTTGAAAAATCACTGTTGATTGCAGAATATTATGTATATCCACCAATTATCGCGTTTTAGATGGTCGAATCTAAACTTAGAAGAAATAGCAATTGATTTCAAATGGAAATATATTATAAAGCTGGAAGAAATCACGATCCGGTTAAGAAAAACAGAAACCGCGCTCCACAATCAACGTCAAGTTCTATGTCTTCAGCTGGTTAAAATTTGATCCCTAGGTCAAATAATTCAGTCTGGGAGGAAGAAGATGATATTTGAAAGATGGGGAGAGGAGAGAGAGAGAGTGATACCAGTGTAGGAGAACTCGGAGAAGCATCGTCAACATAGTTGGCGAGGTTAAGGTCATTGTAGTTGTGAGAGTGGAGGTAATAGCCGCGGCGGGGCCGAGATTCGGCTGCTCCGCCATTGTTGAGACCTCTGTGCATTTTAGAGAGAGAAAGAGAGTAGAGAGAAGTGGGAGGTAAACTAAGGATGATGATATATGAAAGCAAAAGTCTCCATGGGAATGGAGTTGAAGGTCCACCACCCCCTCTCTCTCCTCCGCTTTTCTACCCAAATTTCCTCCTTTTCTACTCCCGCTTCCCAACCTCTCTCTCTCTTTCTAAAAGCTTACTCGGTTTCTCTCTCCTCGCAACCCGTCCGTGATAAAATTAAATCACGACTCTTACGTTATACTCTCGCACTACGATAATACATGCATCAAATCTAAACTCTTATATCTAACTCCGGTCCATATATTTAAATTTTTAACTGCCCCAACGTATTCCGGTCCGATAATTCGTTAAAGGGTAAGACAATGACTAAAATCTAGAGTTAATAATTAATTATAGGAAGTAGGGAGGTGTAGGTGAATGATGTTCAAAATTCTTATACTTCGTCATTTTATCGAGTAATCATGGGGTGGGACGTGGGTAGCCTCTGCAGTAATTGAGGAAATATGTATTAAATAAACATATATTAAATTTAAAAATATTATTTCATTAAGGTTGCGGTGTAACTCCATAGCACCTAACGTGACATTTAAGAAAATTAAGGTGAGTTAAATTAAAAATATTGTGTGAGGTAGTCATTGAATTAAATTAGAAGATAAATTGATATCTATCACACTGACCCAAATTGTCTTTCTCTCATTATATAAAATTACGTACTTTCAAGTCCGTACGAACATAGCTCAGTTGGTTCAGAAATTGTAAATTGAATACAAGAGTCTAGGTTCGACGTATGCGTTGTCATAGTGTGAGAGTTGTTACCCTCAATGTTAAGGTAGTTCATTGAGATATCAGGTAAAAGTCTCATATCTCTAGGCCGCTGAGTCACTGTGATTTAATCATCTCATAAACTGTCGGATCAGAATGTGAGGGCCCTAATGAAGAGAGATTTTGTCTTTTAAGTATAAGATTACGTACTTTCATTGTTGATATGTGTTAGCATTCATACTCAATCCATTTATTCGTTTTCCATTTTGTTGGAATATTTTAATTAGACACAACATGTCTTGCATTCTAGATATTTTCTTTAATTGCGAAATAAAGTATCTCTTAGTTTAAAAATTAATTTTTTAGGTGAAATAATTTACCAAAATTTCTCTGTTTAATTATAATTTTATGAAGGCAATAATAAATGCATAATTTAAATAATCATTATGATAAATAATTGAACAAGCACCATGCTGGTATAATCATGGGCAATTTAATGTCGTGACAATATTATAGCTATCCTAATCATTGCTAAAAATATAGACCTTTTATGGCAATCTATTCTAAATTAAGTAATTCGAATCACATTTAATAATATTAAAATATGTATTTACGTGTCAAATAATTAGGGTAATTTACTACGTTAATTATAGTTTAATGGTAATTGACATCAAAATATTATCATTTATTATATTAATTATAAAGTAAGAAAATAAATGTGAAATTATTCTATCTCATTCAAATTGTTTTATTACACACACAAAGTGATTAAAATTAAGTTAAAATTCACCATTATCTCCATTGATTTTGTTCTTTTAAATTTGATGGACCTTTCTCTACTATAGACATTATAGGATAATTCTACAGGTATTTTTTTATCCAACATTATTATTTTATACATTGATGTGTATAAATGTGATTATTTTAATAAATATAATAAATAATTATTTGAATCGTAACACATAAAATATAACTTAATTAGATCAATCAATATTCAAGATGCTATCTTACAGTGTATAATAGAAACTATTTTAAAAAATAAATATATAATTACTCATATATTTAAGTTCATTAATGCAAATTTATTGCCATACATGTATATGACAATCTGCACCCTTAATTACATGGGTAATTCTAAAAGATACGTTAAACTTTGAAAATCGTCAAGGGATACATTAAATTTTATTATAATTACAAAAAATTACATTATCATCATATTTTCACTAATTTTATCGATGTTCATTTAATTAATTAATACATTTTATGAGTAAACAATAATAAAAAAGTTGAAAGAATTACAAATTTGTTAAATAAAAATATAAATTTATATCTTTTTTTATTTCTCGACATGTCGTTATATTAATTAAATTGACGAAAAATAGTCAATTTAATTGACCGACATCTTCAATTTAAATAACAATTTATATCTTAAAATTAGGATTTTAATTTAAAAAAACATTAATTGTAGAGGGAGTTAATGGGTTGCAATTAATCGGGAGTAATTACGTCCACTGGATAGATCCACGCATGGATTTAGGTTCAACCTCAGCCGTTAACAGTCCAAAGAATCAGATTTTCATATCAGCGAAATTACCAAAACTCGCTTAATGAGTACCGATTGTGCGGGGTATCATTGGTATTTCGTTTGAAGTTGCTCCGCGCTATAAATCCATTGTTACGAACCGACTCTGCGCGCTCTCTCGACTCTCTCCTCTTTTCTGAAACTTTGATCTCTGTCTCCATGAAGAAAATGGTCGAGGTTAGTTGCGAATGTTTTTTATTTTCTTTGAGGGAAAGAAATTCGATCGGTTTTTCTTGGTCAGTGGAGATTCAGGTGACCATTTCTCTTACATTTCTCTGAGATTATTGTTTGGTTATCGGCAAAATGGAGACCTGGATTTGATTTTGTTTTCATTTTTTTCTCGCTGTTTTATATGTAACCTAGAAGTAGTCATTATATGAGTTACGATTTTCAAAACAGTATTGGGTTTTGTTAACTCTGGTAATGGATTCTACTCCAACTACTGCTTAGGACGTCTGCGCTTTTTTTCCGGCCTGTTGATTTGAAGGAATTCCTGAATTTATGCTATTTGGTTTTTTGGAATAGAATGCTTGCATGAATTCCGGCATTGTCTGGCTGCGATTCAGTACTTCTTTTCGGACGGCGTTGTATCTCTGAAATTCATTCACTCCCATGTTTCATTGTTTGTAATGAGTTTCGCAATCGACTTTTCTAGGGTTTTAGGTTCGCCATTGTTGTTTCATATTGATTCGAGCTTTTTTCTGTTCTGAATCAATGAAAATGGAAGGAAATCTATTGAAGTCGGCCAAGAAACGAGTTGCATTATTAATCTTGATTTATAAGAATATATATTTGAAGTTCATCTTTTCTCGAGGGAGAACCATTTCTTAGACTAGTTGATTGATGCAGGTACTAATCGAAGAATAAGAGGTCGAGGGTTGTATATAGTGGTTAACAATGACGGAGAATGTTACAGTTTCTCAAACGCCCATGAAAGCCACCTCCAATGGCGTTTTTCAAGGAGATAATCCTCTCCATTATGCCTTATCTCTTCTCATACTGCAGATATGTCTTGTTGTTATCCTCACTCGTCTTCTTGCTCTTCTTTTTCGTCATTTGAGGCAGCCTCGTGTTATTGCTGAGATTGTTGTAAGTCATCACTTTGTTTCATTTCTACCATTTTTAGAGAGAGAAATCGTCTTCTTTACCCTTCCTTGCTCCTCCTTCATCCCACTCTTTTTCTCCGTCTTTCTTTATCTCCCCTATGCCTTTCTCGCCGATTGAGAACGATATAGAGGGATAGAGAGAGAGTGAAGAGGATAGTATTGAAGAGGAGAGAGACACCGAGACAGACAGACAGAAGGGAGTTAAATATTGAATCCCAGATTGTTTAATTTGAATTTTGGCGATTGCAGGGTGGAATATTACTTGGACCATCAGTTCTCGGTCGGAACCAGAATTATCTGAACACCATTTTTCCGGCGAGGAGCCTGACAGTCTTGGACACTTTAGCCAATCTTGGCCTCCTGTTCTTCCTATTTCTCGTCGGGTTAGAATTGGACCCGAAATCTCTCCGGAGAACCGGCAAAAAAGCTTTAATCATAGCAGCAGTAGGGATTAGCCTTCCGTTTGTTCTCGGAATCGGAACCTCTTTTGTGCTCTGGCGAACTATTTGTAAAGGAGTAAACGGACCTGCTTTTCTTATTTTCATGGGCGTTGCTCTTTCCATCACCGCCTTCCCTGTTTTGGCTCGGATTTTAGCAGAACTCCGGCTTTTAACCACCGACGTGGGTCGAATGGCCATGTCTGCCGCCGCCATAAACGACGTCGTAGCTTGGATATTCCTAGCTCTCGCCATTGCTCTCTCCGGAACCGGGCATTCGCCGCTAGTTTCTCTCTATGTTTTCTTATGTGGAAGCGCCTTTGTGCTTCTTTGCATACTCGTCTGTCCCCGGATTTTCAAATGGATGGCTCACCGATGTCCGGAGGGTGAGCCGGTGAGTGAACTATACGTCTGTGCCACTTTATCGACTGTTTTAGCGGCTGGTTTTATCACAGACATGATCGGAATTCACGCCCTTTTTGGGGCTTTTGTCGTCGGAGTTCTCCTACCCAAGGAAGGGCCGTTCGCCGGGGCTCTGGTGGAGAAAGTTGAAGATTTGGTTTCTGGTTTATTCCTCCCTTTGTACTTCGTTTCGAGTGGTTTGAAGACTAACGTCGCCACCATTGAAGGAGCTCAATCATGGGGTCTTCTCGTTTTAGTCATTTTCACAGCTTGTTTTGGGAAAATCGTGGGTACTATGATTGCTTCCTCCCTCTGCAAGATCCCTTTCACCGAAGCCGTTGCCCTTGGATTCTTGATGAACACCAAAGGGTTGGTCGAGCTCATCGTCCTCAACATCGGCAAAGACAGAAAGGTTTGATCCAACTTTTCAACGCCCACTTTTTTATTTTCGCCCATTTCATGCCTAAAAATCGACCTTTTTTTGTTTGATTTAATCTGTCAGGTGTTGAATGATCAAGCTTTCGCAATCATGGTTTTAATGGCGATCTTCACAACCTTCATCACCACGCCGATGGTTATGGCGGTTTACAAGCCGGCAAAGACTAAGAGGGCAAGGAAGGCGGATTACAAGATCAGAACTGTCGCCGGAAAAGAGACCAACAGTCAGCTGAGAATTCTAACATGTTTCCACACCATTCGGAACATACCCACCATGATTAACCTCATCGAAGCTTCTCGAGGAACTGATAAGAAAGAAGGACTCTGCGTTTATGCCTTGCACATGCTGGAACTCACGGAGAGAACTTCCGCCATTTTAATGGTCCACAAAGCTAGAAAGAATGGGCTGCCGTTCTGGAATAAGAGCATCAGATCGGACTCCGACCAAGTTGTCGTTGCTTTTGAAGCTTTCCGGCAGCTCAGCAGGGTCTCGATTCGTCCGATGACGGCTATATCTCGGATGTCGGAAATGCACGAGGATATATGTGAGAGTGCGGAGAAGAAAAGAGCAGCAATTATAATACTTCCGTTTCATAAGCATCAAAGACTGGACGGAGCTTTCGAGGCTACTCGGCCAGAGCTCCGATCAGTTAACGTGAAAGTCCTCGAACATGCCCCCTGTTCTGTCGGGATTCTGGTTGATCGGGGGCTCGGCGGTGGCAGCCATGTCTCGGCAAGCAATCTTTCTTCGGCCTTGACAGTTCTCTTCTTCGGCGGCAGCGACGATCGCGAGGCTCTGGCTTATGGAGCCAGAATGGCGGAGCATCCTGGAATTACCTTAACCCTGGTTCGCTTCCTCGAAGGCCCGGAGAATGAAGGGGAAGAAACGGAGATGAATCCAGATCCGATCACCCATTCGTCCATAAAGGCGGACGAAGAAGTAATTTACGAGTTCAAGAACAAGTTAAAACCAGGCGAAGAAGAGTCGATCAAGTACGAAGAGAGAATGGTCGGAAACTGGACAGAAACCATGGATGCCGTCAAGGAGTTCAGCAAATGCAATCTTATCTTGATCGGTGCAAACCCGAAAGGGAGAGTAGCTTCCGCCATTAACGTGAAAGTCGAACACCCAGAGCTTGGGCCAATCGGAAACATATTGACCACGCCGGAGTTCTCAACGTCGGCGTCGGTGCTGGTGGTGCAGCAGTTCCGGGGTCAGAAAGAACCGGATAGAAGATTTTCAGGGTCAGTTGTTTCGCCCGAGGAAGACCTAGAAACGAACTGAAACAGCTGAATATGAATGACTGGTCCAATTAAGAAATGAAGACGACGATGGAGAAAAACAAAGTTGTATTCGCCGATCAAATCAAACGTAAGTTGCCTCGATCAAGCCGTGAATGATAATTGTAATTCCAAAATTCATAATTATCATCTAAAAATGCACAAAAATAGTTTTATAAAGAAAAATGATAAGTTAAATCTCTTATCATACTATATTTCATGGACATGTCGACCCGCTGAGCTGCATCGCCAATCAAAGCTACTCATAGCGATTCGAGCGCATCAAAGCGGAAAAACCATTCTTTGAGACGCCAAATTCACGACTTTAGGAGGAACTTCGAACATTTCGTTAGGAAAAAAAAAAAACCATTCTTTGAGACGCCAAATTAAAGCTTTTGTGATTTGCAGTTTAAGGCGGCACTCCATTTTGCAAGCGCCATGGCGGAGGCAAAAGATTCGAGCAACAACGGCGATGCTATCAGCGATTCATTGGACAGTCTATCTTAGATTGTCCATGTCCTTTTTATCTCTCCTCGCCTAGCTTTTTGTCAATCAGCCGAACTCCGGTTGATAGTCATTGATTTTGATCTGAATCCGAACGGAAATTCTGGTCGGGATTCGATTCCGGTCGGGATTCAGCTCAGAACAGCAAATTCCCGTGTTCTTCGACCGATAACTGTAGCGTAGTTTGTGTTCTTTGCATTGTCTCTCGACATGTCGGTAGCCTTTTGCATTTCCTGTGATTCTTAGATCTGGTTTAGCTTATCGTCAAGTCAACGTCCAAGAGTCAACGCATGGACAAGCAACGGAACGGCGTTAAATTACAAGCACTTGCCTATATTGTCCTTCTATTTATCACTCGAAAGGTTATAATCGTCTACTTTTCAGGTCTATGCCACAATGTATACTTTCAGCTGTTAAAGGTCGGAGTTCTCACAACCAGCACCATCCAATATCCCTTCCGATCCTTCTCACCGTATTTGGCCGGCGCTACCGCCGTTGATGGGCAATCAGAACGGCGTCCCCTCCGATCATCCCTCCCCCACCGACCCTTCTCCCCGTCGCCGGCGCTACCACCCATCCACCTCAAACGGCATCGCCAATGCCCTTCTCTCCCCTCCAAATTCCAAGCCGCCAATCGGCCGCATCCTTGGCCGGCCATTTTCGGACGTCCGATTGACATACTTATTCGGCCGAGAGCTCGGCCGTGGACAGTTCGGAGTAACCTACTTGGTTACCCACAAGGAAACCAAGCGACACTACGCTTGCAAAGCCATATCTACAAGGAAGCTAGTCGTTCTCGACGATATTGAAGATATCCGCCGGGAGGTTCAGATCATGCACCATCTTACCGGCCATCGCAATATTGTGGAGCTCATCGACGCTTACGAGGACCGCCATTCAGTCTATTTGATTATGGAACTTTGCGCTGGAGGAGAATTGTTTGACCGAATTATTTCCAAGGGCCATTACTCCGAACGAGCTGCCGCTAACTTATGCCGGCAGATCGTGACTGTAGTCCACGATTGCCACTCAATGGGGGTTATGCACAGGGACCTGAAGCCTGAGAATTTCTTGTTCTTAAGTAAGGATGAAAATTCTCCCCTAAAGGCTACGGATTTCGGGCTCTCCGTCTTCTTCAAGCCAGGTGATCGGGTCTTATATGTATTGTAGATTTCATAATGAATTGAAACTTTGAAAATAGTTGCAGCAATGAATTGAAGCTTTGAAATGTTTGTTTGTAATGCAGGGGATTCTTTCAGTGATTTAGTTGGCAGTGCTTATTATGTTGCTCCTGAAGTTTTGCTTAAAAACTATGGAGTTGAAGCCGATACGTGGAGCGCCGGAGTCATATTATATGTTCTTCTTAGCGGCGTTCCGCCATTTTGGGGAGGTAATAAATTGTTGTTGGTCAACCATTAACATTCCTTAATTGGATGCAAAAAAAAAACATGTTTGATTGAAATCTAGAACATGGATTCTAATGAATTCTCGAAATGGAAGTGGGTTGATGTTTTGTTTGAGGTTTCTGGGATTTTTATGTTGTCAATCTAGTTTTAGATAATGAGTTTTTGTTTTGCCTTTTCATTGTTCAGCGAGCGAAAGGGCTATATTTGACAATATTCTTCAAGGGAAAATTAATTTCTCTTCTGAACCATGGCCGTCTATATCGAGTAGTGCTAAAGATCTTGTTACAAAGATGCTAGAAGTCGATCCTTCGGAGCGCATTTCGGCAGCTGAAGTTCTGAGTAAGTACTTGTGCTAGTTATCTAATAATAACAAGATTAACTGTCATAATTAGTGATCGATCAATCAACCAAGTATCAATCAATATTCGATCAATTGGTACGAAATTATCAACCAAGCTCGTCCATTTTGTATAATGCTTTACTGATCTGTCCGTTAATTGGTTGATTATTTCATGCATTTTATTTCCTTAATCCGGGTATTTTCTACTGGATCATTGTTTGTACGATTCATCGCTTTTTTTCTGGAAAAGCATTATGAGATTGATGATCTTTATGTCTTTTATACAGATCATCCCTGGATGAGAGAAGATGGGGATGCACCCGACGATCCTCTCGATGCCACTGTTTTGACTCGAATGAAACAGTTCAGCGGTATGAACAAATTGAAAAAAGTTGCTCTAAAGGTACAACTTTCTTAAAACTTTAAGATACTTCACTTTTTATCGATGAAAACAAAAAATGACGAGAAAGGGTTCACGGCAATTAATCATAAATTAAGAAAAATAGACTTGAAATGAATATTTTTCTCTTACCTGTTAACTCCAACCTCCTTCCTATGATTGATTCTTCCTTGCAGGTAGTCGCTGACAATCTATCCGAAGAAGAAATTATCGGCCTGAAGGAAATGTTTAAGTTGATGGACACGGATAAGAGCGAAACGATCACTTGCGAGGAGCTGAAAGCCGGTCTTTCTAAATTGGGTTTAAAGATTTCGGAGTCTGAAGTGAGACAACTACTAGAAGCGGTAATGCTCTCATTTCGAGATTTTGCTTCTGCAATAAAGAAAAGATTAACGTTAGATTTACTTTCTTAACATATTCTCTTATTATACACGCTGATGTGTCGACTTATAATTGGTCAATTATCCATAGAATATACTGACTCAACGAGCATTTTTTGCTCAGGCTGATGTCGATGGAAACGGAACGATTGATTACACGGAGTTCATCACTGCCACTATGCACTTGAATCGAATGGAGAGAGAAGATCGTTTATTTAAAGCGTTCGAGTACTTCGACGAAGACAAGAGCGGGTTAATCGTCGTTAATATCAAATTTCCAAGCCCCGATTATGTAAATAATTAAAAATTTCTTCGGTTTGCTCCTGATTTTAGGTACATAACTGTAGAGGAGTTGGACTCTGCCCTGGAGAAGTTTAATTTGAGTGATGGCAAAACAACAAAGGAGATCATTGCAGAAGTTGACACAGATCATGTAAATTTATCTTTTCCATTTTTCGAGTTCTTTCTTTCGATGTTTTAGCAGCGCTCGGTTTCTATTCCAGGATGGGAAAATTAACTACGACGAGTTTGTTGCAATGATGAGGAAAGGCGGCCCGGATATGGCGACCAGACGACGAAGAAAATAAGCTCTGCCAGATCGTTGAATATTTTCGAGTGTCGTGTGACAGAAACTCGATTCGGCTTGAGCTGCCTCAAATGTTTGCGGTTTCTTTTCGTATAAATGTGTATAGATTTTTCACCTTATTTGGAAGAAATTTTGTGTAATTAGAGCAAATATTTGTTTTAAAATCACATTTTTTAGCTGCGTACTCCTAATCTCCTCAAATTAAAAATAAAAATTCGACTTCCTATTTGCCCCATCCAGTTGAACCGGATGCTGTCGGGGACCGATTATTTTCATGAATTTTCACGCCCTAACAAATTCCGTTGTTGGAAGGAATCATGGGTTGAAACCAAAAAAGGGATGATGCCGTAGAATATCGCGTTACTATATGTCCGAATTTGATGAAGTTTTAGTTCTTTTAACGTAAGTATTTGTCAAAGACTTTGAGACTGTATTAAAATGCGCAACCCATGATTAAAATGAGGAGCTTTAATAATTTAGTAATAAATGACATGGTACACTTGTTTTATTCTTAGGAATTTAAAATGACCAGTTGGCACGAGATTGGTAGAATTGGTACAAGGGTCAAAGTTCGAAGTCTGCACTACCGTAATGTAAGAATTTAATCATCTAATATTAAAGTTGCTTCTTGTGATGTCAGGTACGAACTTCTCATCTCTGGGCTGTTAATTTACTATCTCACATGTTATCAGGTCAAGATGTAGAATGCTGAGAGAGAGAAGTGATTTTGTCTTTTTGGTACCATGAATTTAAAATGGCTAAAATTCCAAACCTTATCTATTTTGTTCCATTTTGCAATATTATCAATTAATTTAAAATAAAATATTTCGCTAAAAAAATCTCGGCAGAAAACTGCAGAACCGAAACCGAACCTCCGATGTAACGCCACGTCGCAACTTCTTTTGAACCCTCTCTCTAGCCCTTCCAAAAAAGAACACGTCATTTCTTTGTCTCTCCAATCCTTCCAAAAAAAGAGCACGTCATTGCTTCTCTCTCTATCATTGGCCTTTAAAAACTCGAACATCGAGGAAGAGAGAGATCATAAATACGGGAACGGAACTGACATTGCTCCGGCGCCTGCCCTCGCCGTCGCCGATCTAACTCCGGTTGTTTCGTGTTATAATTGTGAGAAGGAGAAATCGCTTACGTTGCTGGCCTACTTAAAGCTCAGAGATCCTGTTGTTTCGCTTCTGACTATAAATAGCTTGCCAAAATGGATGAACATCACTTACTCTCCCGAATTTCCTGATATAGATTCGAGGCTGATCACGCTCTTTCTTATTTTCGTTTTTGTGCTTCGAAGCCGTTGAATGATTTGAAATCAGTTTTGAAGCTCAGCTTTCCTCTGTTGAGAACTGGATTGCGATACTTTTTCTTAGCGTGGGAAATCTGTATCCGTTATAGAAGGTTAGGTTTCTGGATAGGAAATGGAACAGAAAAGCTTTTTGTTGTCGGCTTTGGGCGTTGGCGTCGGAGTAGGAGTTGGTATAGGATTGGCTTCCGGACAGAGTATGAGGAAATGGACAGAGTTTTCTTGTGATTCCATTACGGGTGAGAAGATGGAGCAGGAAATGCTTAGGCATGTTGTGGATGGCAGAGAGAGCAAGGTTACTTTCGATGAATTCCCATATTACCTCAGGCAAGTTTTCTACCATCCTTGTGTTTTTCATTTTCCTGCACTACTTGAAGATCCACGAGGAAGAAAACTCTTCTGCCCTCTATATAAAATATGGGAAGAGAACACTTCAGGTCGGTAAAACAAGAAATTCAGACGGGGAATTCACTCACTATTTGCTTTGCTTGATAAATAACGCGACAAAGTCTCTATGACTCTCTATCTGTTTCTCTCTATTTCTCCCCTCTTGCTTCATGGATGCTTGTGTGGAAGAACCCAAGAATCGTGACAATGTCTGGATCTGCCCTCTGTCCCCTGATAATATCGGGGTTGTGCATTTTGTTCATGAGAGTTATTCCAATATGAAGTGTTTTAACTTGTCAAGGTTCTAATCTAGTTACTCGAGCGTCAGGAATATCACGTTTGAGCCGTGAAATCCCAAGATTACTTGACGATCATTGTTTTCTTTGTAAATAATAATTGAGATTACCACCATGATTATCCTTCTTTTTCCAAATGCAACGCAGTGAGCAGACTCGAGTACTTCTAACAAGTGCTGCTTATGTTCATCTAAAACATGCCGACGTCTCCAAACATACTCGTAACCTCTCTCCGGCAAGCAGGGCAATATTGCTTTCTGGACCGGCTGGTTAGTCTTCTGCCTTTTCTAGCTCCATTGATTTATCATCGTTTGATTATGGGCTTGTTTTCATCTACCTGACTTCTTGCTTATCGAAATTGATTTTTGAAGAACTCTACCAGCAAATGTTAGCCAAAGCTTTATCCCACTACTTCGACGCTAAATTGTTGCTGTTAGACGTAACTGACTTTTCATTAAAGGTGATCGAGGATTTTTTTTTTATTTCTTCATTTTGAACTCTACTCTTTTCTTTTGATGTTTAGAATGATTTTGTTTCCAGATTCAAAGCAAATATGGTTCTGGCGGCAAAGAATCCGTAAGATTCTTGAGTTTTACGTAAACGGGTGGTCTTCTTTGTGATGAATGGAAAGTGTTTCTCTATGAACAAATACTACATGGAGCGTGCTTCAATTGGATAAATGTTTCTTTTTTTTTTTACAGTGAAGTTAACAGTTTGGCTTTCTACGATATCTTTATTTGTTTATTTCTTCTCTTCCCTTCTCGGGACGTGTTCTTGGTTTGTAGGCTTTTAAGAGATCAACTTCAGAGTCGACATTAGAACGATGGTCTGGCTTATTTGGATCAGTTTCAAGCTTTCTCCAAGGGGAAGAACCAAAGGGTGTGTATCTGAGGAAGAAATTTGTTTTCATGTTTTGGTAATTAGTTTCTTTCTTTAGTTTAAACTCCCCGTGATTTTTTTTCAGGAACCTTACGAAGACAAAGCAGTGGTGTCGAAATTGGATCGTGGTATGCTAAACTTTATTGAGATTATGGTAGAAAGCACTGCTTGATTTCATAATTTGACTCAAAGTTAAAATGTAACAATGCAGGGGAGCAGAACGGACTTCTAATCTTCCAAAGCTTCGAAGAAATGCCTCTGCCTCGGCCAACATCATCAACATTGCTGCACAATCCTCTGTAAATACAGGTACGTGGATAAATGTCGAGGCTTTGAGAATACTTAATTGTTTGGTGAACTTATTTTATGATGTTTTTGGTTCTTTTATTATATTTTTCTACTTATCATTTTCCCAAATATGGCACAGCACCTCTCAAGCGCACCAGTAGCTGGTCATTTGACGAAAAGCTTCTCATTCAGACTCTGTATAAGGTAAATGATATGTTGATATCATTTTCCTGATGTGTTTTATTTGTCCATTTGGATTTTCTTATATATAAATAAATTATTTACTTGCAGACTCTTGTGTTTGTGTCTAAAACTAGTCCTATTGTTCTATATCTTCGAGACGTGGATAACTTCCTGCTCAGGTCACCAAGGATATATAACTTATTTCAGAAAATGCTAAAGAAACTGTCTGGAAAAATATTAATTATAGGGTCCAGAATTCTAGATTCAGGCGACGATTTTAGGGAGGTGGATGAGAGGCTTACTGCTGTTTTCCCTTATAATATTGAGATCAAACCTCCAGAAGAAGAATCTCATAATGTTAGCTGGAAGTCCCAATTAGAGGAAGATATGAAGACGATCCAGGTTCAGGATAATCGAAACCATATCATGGAAGTCCTTTGGTCGAACGATCTTGATTGTGATGATCTGGATTCAATCTGCATTGCAGACACAATGGTTCTGAGTAACTACATAGAAGAGATTGTAGTCTCTGCAATTTCATATCATTTAATGAACAGTAAAAATCCTGAATACAGAAATGGAAAACTCGTTATTTCTTCTCAAAGGTAACTCTGTCAGTTTCAAGAGGTAACTCCGTCACATTTTTGGTTATTTATACTTATGGTTACTTGGAAAACAGTTTGTCCCATGGATTGAGTATTTTTGAGGATGGAAAGTCAAGTGGCAAAGGTACATTAAAGATGGAAGCTCAGGCTGAAACATCAAAGGTCTGTTTAAGGCGATATTTTTCTACTGTCAAAAGTTAGAACTATTTCTTAAGCGTAAGAAAGTTCTTCTCTTTGCACTATTTCTAGGAACCCAGCGGGGAAAGAGATACAGGCTTGAAGCCTGAAACAAAAAGTGAAACCCCCGCTCCGGTAAACAAAAGTGGAGATGAAACAGCTGCTCCAGCAGCTTCAAAAACAGAAGCAGAAAATTCAGCTCCACCGTCGAAAGCTCCAGTAAGTTTGGCTTAGACGTTGCTTTTTTCAAAGGGGAGCAATAAGAAGAGGAGGGTAGAATAACTTGGGATATTTAGAAAACATTATAGTTTCTATGGTATTATAATTTTCATACATTATCAGATCAAGTTTACAAACTCTATAGTTTCTAGTAAGGGAATCTGGTTCGGTTCTTGGATGAATTAGAACGAGAACATGAAATACAGTGCATTCCAGCTTGTCTCGATCCGATTCCAATATTTTAAAAAAATTAAATTGAAAATAAAATATATTTTTTTATTGTACTGGTTGGGTTTTGAGTGTTTGGAACTAATTTTTGAATTTATATAAAGTTTTATTTGGTTTTTGGTCAGGTTATATCCGGTTTTGGGTCAGGTTCGATTTGGTTTTTGGTCTTTTTGACTCACTGTTCATTTTGGGTTTCACGATTTTTAAAAATTAGAACTAGAACTTGACCTAAATTGGCGGTTACGTTGCAGTTTTGCTCATTCCTAGTTTCTGGCGTCCACGTAATAATTGAGTGTAAATTTAGCTATTAGTTTCTCATGGTATCTACGTGAAATAAACCTTAACAACATATATTCTTCATTTAAACAGGAAGCCCCACCAGATAATGAGTTTGAGAAACGCATAAGGCCAGAAGTCATACCGGCAAATGAGATTGGTGTTACATTTGCTGATATCGGAGCCTTGGAAGAGATCAAAGAATCTCTTCAGGAGCTAGTGATGCTCCCTCTTCGAAGACCGGATCTATTTAATGGAGGTCTTCTTAAGCCTTGCAGAGGCATATTGCTATTTGGTCCTCCAGGCACTGGGAAAACAATGCTGGCAAAGGCCATTGCCAAAGAAGCTGGTGCAAGCTTTATTAACGTATCCATGTCAACCATTACTTCCAAATGGTTTGGAGAAGATGAAAAAAACGTTCGAGCATTATTCACCTTAGCGTCCAAAGTATCCCCAACTATTATTTTTGTGGATGAAGTGGATAGCATGCTTGGTCAACGAACAAGAGCAGGGGAGCATGAAGCAATGCGGAAGATAAAGAATGAATTCATGACTCATTGGGATGGGCTTTTGACAAAACCAGGCGAGCGGATTCTTGTTCTTGCAGCTACAAATAGGCCTTTTGACCTGGATGAAGCAATTATCAGGCGTTTTGAGCGGAGGTATTACCTATAACTGTGTGAATTCAACTACTGAAAGCTCAATTACTCCATTTCTAAATGCTTTTCTTGGATTCACCCGCCCAAGATACTTGAGAAGTTGTGCATTGTGCTTGTATGAACAGAATTATGGTGGGTTTGCCCTCCGTGGAGAACAGGGAAATGATACTGAGAACGCTCTTGGCCAAAGAAAAGGTGGAAGAAGGACTGGATTTTAAAGAACTTGCAACTATGACAGAAGGATACAGTGGAAGTGATCTTAAGGTTAGATTTTTGGATAGCGTGCCTCATTTACCTGTTGTTTTGAATGATTACATGAATTTGATCATTTGTAATATTAACTGTTCAAACCAGAACTTGTGCGCAACATCTGCCTATCGACCAGTTCGGGAGTTAATACAACAAGAGAGACTTAAGGACGAAGTAACCATAGTTTTTTCTATCTATTTTACTCTTAAAAAAACAAAAACGTAACACATTATGTCAATTTCTCTGCAGGAGAAGAAACTTAGAGCAGCCGAGGGACAGAGCGCAGGAGACGAAGCAGACTCGGTGGAGGTGGCTAAAGAGGAAAGAGTAATCACCCTCAGGCCATTAAACATGGAGGACTTTAGGCAGGCCAAAAATCAGGTCTCACCCTTGTTGTACGATCTTTATATACACATTTGCTCTAGATTTTTAACCATCTTAGGCCCATATGGCTACTAGGATGACAGATTTCTTTGGTTTCTTATAGGACCCTATTTATACGGATATTAAGGTACTAGTTTATTATAAGGCTCAAACTATTTTAGTATTCAGATATTAGCTTATTATCTATAAATAAGAGTACTTAATGCTAGAGAAAGTCAAGAAAAAATTAGGGTTTATCTTGGGAATAGGAAAGCCGCTGTTAATGTGTTATTGAAAGGAAGCAAGCTCCTCGAATTGCTTTCTAGTGTATATGTTTATTTTCTATCGTTTTATCTTTTGTTGTTATGCCGTTTGTTGGATTTTACGATGATCCTATCAACTTGGTATCAAACTCTCCAGCCCTCAAGATAAACCCTAATTTTTTTTCGACTTTATTTAACACCAACTACTCTTATTTATAGATAATAATCTAACATCTTGAAAGAGTTCTTTAAAATAAAAAAGATAAATCATTTCCTAATTCAAATTAGAAAGATTAACTATTTAGATTTTTTTTTTTAAATAACGCTTTCTTACGAAAGAATCTACTAATATTGTGCATGTAACATTGATACTTGTATAGTTTGGGCCTTATAATAAACTAGTACCTTAATATCCATATAAATTGGGGCATATAAGTCTCTCCCGGTTGTCACCTTTTTTAAAAGATCATGAATCTAGTTTAAATTATTTACCTTCAAAATGCAGGTTGCAGCCAGTTTTGCGGCTGAGGGATCTATAATGGCGGAATTGAGACAGTGGAACGAGTCGTATGGGGAAGGGGGCTCGAGAAAGAAGCAACAATTGTCATACTTCCTATGACCTTTCTGTGAGAAATCTTCGGGTCCCTTTCGAACAACACACACGGTCAGGCTTGTCGTTTAAGGATTCCAGAAGTCATACCCTGCAAATGGTAGTTGGATAGAAGTTTGAGTGTTGTGTAACAATAAGAGTGTGTATGCATTTGGCCTGGTTGCTTGGTTTTGTGAAAATAAGTAGCTAAGCTATGAACTTGTGAGTTAATGCAAGGTTCGAATGATGGTTTGGTTGAAGCCATTTTGACCGTTATTGCTTTGCTGTTGTAAATTTCCGACTGTGCGTTAAGGTTAAATCTCATTTTTAAGCATTGATAACTAAGATTCTATACCATATTCTGTCTATTCTCATTGACAATTGATATATCTATAATGAATATTAATTTATTTTTTTATTATATATGGTCGAAATATAATTGTTCGAATTTAAATATATTTAATATATTATAAATAAAATAAAAATTTATTATATTTAATTTATATTATTGAGAGTCTAATCTCATCAATAATTAACCTTATTCACATGTATACAATATTTATTCGTAAAAATGATATTAAATTTTTCTTTTGATTGTACATGTGCTAAATATTTATCTTTTTGATTAAAATATAAATTATTATTTCACATTTATTATAATTATTAACACATTAACATATACAATAAAATATTATCCTAGACTTATTAAATAAATTATATCAATCATGAAATTATTAGTATAATTAATAAACTTTAATCACAGTAATTATCAAGTCAACAAAATTTTCAAGTACGTGTAACCTTTAGCATTACAAACAAAATATTCAACCCAAGTAAGAGATTGACTGATTGATTTCACATTTACAAAAATGAAAAATGATCAAAACCGAAGGTATAAAAATAGAATTTAAACATGGGTTAAAACCCAATTCGGGCTCGAATTTTAGGTTAATAGTCTGATTCAAGCCTGAGTTTTAAAAAAATTCATTTTGAACTCTTCGAACGTCTAAAAAAGGGTTACTGTCCCGTATACTTACCCATAACACATCCCAAATTGGGTTTTAACTCTTTACACATAATAACGTATAAGTAGCCTTAAAAAGACACCTATAAAAGATCCACATGTTTATCCATTTTTGTGAAGCAAATGTCATAACAATTGAAACAAGTGGATCCGACAGAAAAAGGAGACACCTGTGCGGCCGTGCTTCTTGTAAGAACATAACTACCCAGCACATAAACAATGAAGGCAAGGACGAGGCAGTGTAGCCAGGGCTAGGCCAACTTTTTGTCCTTCAATGGTCCCCATGGAATCTTAGTCAGTATCTTGGCGTCAAACACTGCACGCTGCTTCTTGATTTCTGCCATTGCCTTCTCAGCGTACGAGTCAACATGGTCCTCGTATCTCTCATAGAACACGGGAACAGTGTGCAGCAAAACAAATACTATTACATAAAACAAAACAAAAAACACAAGGTCATGAAAAATCAACAGATGAAGTTAAGAATTGAGTGAAAATCTAGAAAAAAAAACTGCATTACCAAAGTAGAACAAGGTTAGGAAGTTGCAAGAGTTCCCCACGATGGACAAGAACCATGTGGCAGCAATCACCTATGGAGTAAATAATATGCAACGAATCAAATCAAAATTGGACCGGCTGGTTTTATGGCAACAGAAATATTGGTCAATTCAAATTGAGATGGATAAAATCATCATACAGATAAAAATTTCTTCAAATCCCTTCCCATTGCAATATCCTTCAAAACCGAGAGTGCCAGATTAATCTCATTTAGAAGCATAGAAGCTACTTGCCGAACTGGATCCTCTGGAATGTAGAGTTTTGGAATTTGAGGTGGAGACCTGTATAAGACAGATGCTGCAGGTGATCCACGATGCCATAGAGCAGCTCCAAGACGTGAAAATGAAAAAAATGAAGTACAAGCATACTTGTTAATGAAGGTTGAAGCATTTGACCACAAGAAAACCAAAGCAAGAGCAAGAATTGATAAGTGGCAAACGAGAGTAAGCAAGTGGTACTCAAGAAGTTCAAACAGAACCCAGATTACTGTTGCACCACCGAGCACTATCCCTGATGTCTTTTTGTCTCTCCAGAGGAAAATGTCAGCAGCTGTGACAAGTGGAGTAAACTAAATTGTTCAGACAGTAAACCAGATAATTTCTACGAGAAAAATATAATGGATCACGTGGAAGGCGTGAAATATGTAAACCAAGAAAATAAATTTTATCAGCAGCTGCTCGCCATTGCATCAAAGGCCAGACAGATGTTTAACTATTAATAGAGCCAGATCTAGATTTGCAATCATCGCACAAAAGCAAATTAAACGACTGCCAGGAGAATAAATAAAGGAAAATTATCAAGTTCAATCCGCGAAGGGGCAGAGTGTGTGAATCTACAGAACACAAAACTATGCGATGTTAATCCAAACAACCAAAGTGAGAAACCTAAATTGAAAGCAAGGAAATGTTTAATCAATTAATTAAATTAATGGATTAAACATTTTAATCGGTGTGATTGAAAGAAACCCTAACAAAGTTAATTTCGCAACCAATCAATGTAAGAACATTCAAGATACAAGTAAAAGTGAAGTGTAGCGGCATACGTTTTCCTCCACCAAGAACCTCGTGGACCGGCCTTTCTCTTCCAAACAGCTTAGAAACCTTGGATTTCAGCGACTGAATATTGGCGCCCTTCTCATCCTCCGAATCGGACGAGGAAGACGAATCATGGCCGTGAAACTTCTCGGTTATCTTGTCCAACAAAGAATCAGCCTTGGATTCGTCATGATCCGCCATTTCTACAGTAAATTAAAGGCTTGGAAGATCCAAAACGAAGAAATAGACCGCTGAAACAGCCTCGAGAGTAATCTCCCTCGCGGAGACGAGAAATACGTGAGCACCTTTTCAAACATTCTCCGCTCTGGCCACTCTACTCCTATTAATAGCAAAATCTCAGAATAAAGAAACTTAATCCAAGCCGTTCAAATAAACGGATCCCCTTCTATCCGACCCTGCACCGATTGGTATTACCGGGTTAGCCCGAAACAGAAGCCCATCGTTGTAAGTTACTTACACCATAAGAATATAACTAATCATAATTAATATTAAAATTGACTTTTAAAGAAATCCCGACATTTGAAATCTCCAAATCAAACCCTCAAGCACGGGTTCGAAAAATATCTTCTAATGTTTTGTTTTTAATACACGTGGCAGAATGTAATGATTTGCGGGTGCGGGGCTGATGACGTGGCTGATTAGTCAGCTTTGAGTGGAGCCCAGATATGAAACCAGCCAAGCGTGTACGTAATTAGAAGCTATGATTGTGGTGCACAACTTTGTCTTGTCACGCCCTACTCTAAACTCCAATGTATTTTATTATTATTATTTAATTTCCCCATAATAATTATTAATTTCGAAGCATATTTCCAAAATAATTAAACTTTTGGAAAATGATTAATCTTTTCGCTCGAATCATTTCCTTCTGATTTTTGTATTAATTAAAAAACATGTTCCGAAACTTGTCTCTCTGTCTCTCTCTTCTGTTTCTCTCTCATTTACTCGGGTCATTATCTTCTATATCTGACTGCAGAACTGGCTCACATGTCTTCCCTGCACCAACGTACCTCAATCGGACAAAACAAACTCTCTCTCTCTCCTTAAAAGAGGACCAAGATTTGCGATAAACTTTTAGTAACTCATTTAGTTGATATTGTTATCAAGTTTTAGATTTGAAGCATGACAGTTACAGTGTGAAAGTTGTTACTTCTAATACAATGTAATTTCTTGTAGACGCAAGTAAAAAAATTCTTATCTCTAGCCTACTAAGTCACCGTGACTTACCTCCTCACATACGGTCAAATGGAAATGTGGGGTGTTGGTATCAATTTTTATAGTTCGAAGTCTAATAATTCTAGTATAAAATTGTTATTTTTAACGTGGAGTAGCTCCTTATAGACACAGATAAAATGACTCTTATTTCTAAATGTAACAGTGACATCTATCACATGTTATCAGAATGGGGCATGAGACTAAGTCATCGTGATTTATCTGTGTCGTTTTGTCGTCCGGACAGGGTCTGAGTGACTTGGTTAGAGGGATTTCGCCTTCATAAGGTATCAAGATTTGGGATAAGCTTGGCATCTCTCTCTCATCGTCTTCCTCAACCTGCGTTGCAGAGAACAAAAACACACAACGCCATCCCCCATTAATTACAGTCTCGATTGCTATCTACCCGTTTCATTTCTCCCCTCTTTCGCTGTATCTGGTACAGCGTCTTCTCGGTGTGGTATAGACTGGCTCTCCCCACCATGGAAGCTTTCAGTTTTCTCAAGTATTGGAGAGGGAACGGCGGTGCCGCCGCGTCTGATGTTCTTCCCCAAGCGCGTTCTTCTTCCGCTGAAATGGCCACCGTTGCTGCTGCCATCTCTCGGAGTCCGCCGGAGAATGACGATGAGAGTAATGAAGGCGACGAAGGGCCTTTTTTTGACTTGGAGTTCAGTGTTCCTAACGAGGATGATCCCGCCGAAGCGGAGCTTGGCCGGAGCGACGAAATAGACGGAGGTCAAGACGATAATGTCGACGAGAGCGAGGAGGAAGAAGATAGCGATGAAGAAAGGGAGTTTAATTTCACGCTCTCTGATTCGAGCAATGACCGCGCTGACACGAAACTCTCGCTTTCTCCTTCCGACGATCTGTTCTTCAAAGGAAAACTCGTTCCGATCGAAACCTCTTCGATCGTCATTAGTGGATCTGAACAGAACTCCAAGCCTCAGTTAAAAGTTTCGCTGCTAAAATCAGCTACAAAGTTTCGGGTTTTCATGTTGGGTTTCAAGAAATCGAACGATGTGGAAGAAAGAATAGAGTCAAACGAATCAATTTTCCCGGCGGCCATACCGCCGCAAGAAACGCAGCAGAAGCCGCCAGAAAAACATCAGACGCCGAGCGGGAGGCGTTTTACGGTGAAGTTTAAGGTGGAGGAGGTTCCGATGAAGTCTTTGTTCACCAGAGACAGCAGTTGCCGGAATGACTCTGCTCCTAAGCCGGCCGTTCAGAAGCAGAACTCCGACGAAGTAATTTCCGACGAGAAAAAGTTTCCAAAAGACGTAATGAACAAGTATTTGAAATTGGTAAAGCCTCTTTATATTCGGGTTTCAAGAAAATACAGCGAGAAGTTGAAGTTTTCCGGCCAACTAAACATGGCTCCGGGAGCTAAAACTGTATCGGAGGTGACCCGGAAACCAACGCCGGGAAAATCGGCGGCAGAGAAAAGCCCAGCAATACCTGAAGCTACGGAAGCGCCGGGACCGGAAATGTCACCGCAGAACAATGCAAAGAGCCAAAAATCTGGAAACATCCCTGCCGGACTGAGAGTTGTTCGTAAGCATTTAGGGAAAAGCCGGTCGGCTTCTTCAGCCGTAGCGGCGGTGCCGGCGGGACCGGCGCCGTCAAGGAGAGACGACTCCCTTCTGCAGCAGCAGGATGGGATTCAAAGCGCCATTCTCCACTGCAAAAGATCGTTCAACGCCTCAAGAGGTGCCATTTTCGTAACCTTTTTCTCTCGTCACTTTTATTTTTCTTTTCAAAGCTCCTATTTTTATCAAGACCCCATGATTTCTTGTCTCTTAACAGCAGATTCTGATTCGCCGTCATTATCACCGGACGAGAAGAAAGATGACCTAACCGACGACGACCTTCCAGCTTTAGATCCATCATTCTGTCATTTCACAGGAAGAGAAAATCTTCATGATAGCAGCAAGATCAAAAACTCAGAAACATATTCTGAACTCGGTTGATTTTCGATCCACCCAGAACTTTAAACTTCGATTGTAAATGTTTTTTTTCTGAAAGATGAGATTTTTATCCCCATTTTAGCCCATGATTTGAACATGAAATGTGGGTTTGATCATTTGATCTAATTTGACTGCATAAATCATGGGTAATAGCGCCTGCAGTGGTCAGATAATAGCTTGGATAGACTAAACAGTCTAAAAGGGTTTCTCTCTCCCCTCTCTCTCTCTCTCTCTCTGGGGTTGAGGTTGACTGGACCGGATTCATGGGTTGGGTTGGTGAAAAATGAAAAAGAAAAAAGGTTCTTTTTCGAAGTGTGGATTTGTCTCCTAATGCCAGGCTTTGGCCCTACAAAGCCGCTGCACCGTTGCTTCTCTGCTCTCCTGTCAAAACCTTCATTTGTTCTTCTGCGCAACTCAGATTGCCAACTCTTTCTCTCTCTTCCATTTCTGACGTCATCAAGTCTCTTAATTTCATCCAAATCAAGTTCCTTTTTTTTTAAATGTTTAATTTCTAACACTGTAGTTATTTATACCAAAAATTAATAAAAACGACAAAAAGGGTAAAAAAGTAGAACTTTATGAATGCTGCCAAACAAGTAACTTTACTATTTGAGAGGGAGGGAGAGGAAGGGAGGGAGGGAGGGAGAGAGAGAGAGAGAGAGAGAGAGAGAGAGAGAGAGAGAGAGAGAGAGAGAGAGAGAGAAGACTTGAAAATTTAATTGCCTCATCAAATAATTTACAGAAGGCATAATCTAAGACAGTAGTTAATGTTACAACATGATACATACAGATTCAACCATTTCCAATCAGAAAGATAAGCCATGAACAAATACAGACATTTTCATCATCCATCCATTTTCTTACCTTCTGCTAGCCATCCCAAGACTTATCCGAAGGCCGGCCCCGGAGGAGGCATCATGCACGATTGTTTTATAATCCCGACCGCCGAATATCTCATTTCTGTAACTAGACCGGTCGAGATCTTTCTTGTTCTCGATTTTATAGAGCCTCGGCCTTTTGGACGACGAAACTCGACCTGTGTTTTTCTTCGAATAGTCCAATCCTGCTTCTGAATTGGACGTTGTTGACTTCCTAGCTTTCATGGCCTTTTGCGAAGTCTTTTTTGGCCACCTCCCAATCTCATTTATATTCGGCACCAAGGAATGAGTTGCCATGTCGAATAGAGTCTTCGCAGCACCTGCTACCAAGGGGCATCGTCCTCCTTAAATAAACAAAAAGATAAAATTCATCGAAGTTAATTGAGCAATTTAACAATACGAAAACAATCCAGAAATGGACCAATAAGAAAACCAGTCACCAACGAATAACAGTTAAATATAATGAAAATTCAGTGGTCATAAAGGAAGTTAGAACTTGTACCATTTTCTTCAAAATTTGCCTTGCCTCCAGACTCTGCATTTTAAACACAAATCAGTGTTCGAATCGAACGACAACAATAACTTCAACTAAGAACTAGTTTCGATCGAATTTCTCACCTATCAAAAGAAAGGAAGGTCTTGAACTTATGGCAGAAGACAATAATTTCAAGCTGCGTTGAGGACTATTATCAGAAACATTCATCGAAACTTTATCCAGTAAACTAGGAGTCCTTCTCAGTTTTAGAGGAACTAAGCTCTGATTGTATGTCAATGATTCCAAGTGAATAAGACTACCATTGCCCTTTTCTGGAGAGATTGCAAAATTTCTGACTAGGGACCATCTACCAGGGCATGAACTCCTACTTGCCGATAACTTAGCCGAATCTGAAATTAGTTTACTATGCCCACCGAAAGAATGTGACCACTGAAATGGAAGTAAGCTAGCTTTACGAGATAACTGCTTGCCAGACCGAGTATCAGGAGCGATCTTTGAAGACAGAGAAGGTTTAGTTGCTTCATGGAGTAAAGAATCCAAATCTTTGGGCGGAGGAAGAGCCAATAGTTCACTGATATTGAGAGGTTTGTATAGTCTAACGTCAAGCGGGTTAGCATGAATATCGGCCTTGCTACAAGAATCCTGCAACACATGAAAACTAGTCCGACTTTAATGATCCAGTTCATTCCGAAATCGTCAAAATGTCAGCTACAATAGTTATGAAGAATAAGTTTTGAAATAATATCCAGAAGATTGCTGATTTGGCCCATTAATGCTCATGGTTCCAGTTAGATTTTGATTTATGGAAAGTTCTATATACTTGACTTTGCAGGGCACCCTGGTTCACATCATCATATAGTAAGGGTGAGCAAAACCAAAGTGGAATCCTCAGTTCTAGTCCCGATTTTCAAAAAACAATGATTAATGGTCCGGTTCTTGTATTTAAGATTAAAAAATTGTGAAATAGGAACTTGGATTGTAGGTAAAACCCCTACTCACACCCTTATAAAAGGCAATATAAATCCAAACACTGATTTCCAAATCCACACAATCACTCAAAACCCGACTCAAATATAATAAAAAAAATATTTTAATTTTTTTAAATATAAAATAAAAATGGGATAAAACTATAACCGCACCTTATTTCATAGTTCCGGAACCGTAGATTCCGGTTCATGTTCTATTTTGAGATAAAACCGGACCAGATCGGACAATGCTAACCCCTATCATGTAGTGGATGGATGGAGAGCTTTGATCTCATCCATTCACAAAAAAAAAAATTGATAATAATGCCAACATCGAAACAATAGCAATTATTAAATACAGCAAAAAAATGTGTTGATTGCAAAACTAAAAAAAGTGGCATGGAAAACGAAACTGTGTAAACAAGTCTATGATCCAATAAAATAAGCCACATAAAACATATACCTATCTGTTATGTGTTGAAGTGGGCAATTAATTGAATTTGCTAGAAGCTAACCTTGTTACATGGATCTAACTGTGTCAAACAGTCTTCTCCTACATCACCATCTGCACCACTGGCCGAAGAAACACGGCTTAGAATACTAGTCGATGTTTTTTTGGTGGAAACACTATCTTCCTCTATATTTTGGGACTGGACAAGCATTGGGAGTTGAAGTATCGAGCAAGCTTTTCTGACTGATTGAAGAAAACTTCCTTTTTCGGGAGCTTCCTTTTTTATTTTATCTTTACTTAAACTAGGACAATTGTAGGAGCCATCTAGAAGATCTTTCAATGGTACATCATCTACAAGCTTTGTGATATCATGAAAATCTGATTTAAGGCCATACCCTCCTGCCATTCATTTGCAAATATTAGTTAGTTCATCACATTAAAAGTGATGCAGTTAAACAATAGACTGAGGCTAATAATTCTAATTATACAGTTGAGCTACATTAAAATCAGGTCAACAAATATTTCTTGATAGAATCATATTAAAGATACATTGCAAGCAAAAGAACAAAAGTATCTCAAGCAGATATCAAAACATAGAAATAAAAACCGAGAGAGAAGAGAATGATAATTATGTTATCAGATAATAAAACATGGGAGCTAAGAAATATGTTACTGAAATATAGTAACAAAGAATTTCCATATGAAACATTGTACCAAAAAAGTTATTGGCAGCGGACGCAGCTGAGTAGATGATTCCAGAACCAGCTTTTATAGAAAAGGCATCACATTTAGACTTTATAGACACTTTCAAATTTTTCTTATCCGCTCGCTTTGTTTTGAAAATATTCTTTTGTTTCACCGATTGAGCTTTCTCTACATTAAGAAACGGAGGAAAAGTCTTATTAGTAATTGAGACCACCCAAAACAACAAAAAAGGCAATCTTGAGACTCAAGATGCAAATAAAAGATTTCGACTTTAAATTGATATGAAGCAAAGACATGAAGATTATGACCTGGTGAGAGAGAAAATTTTGGATGAGATCCAAGCTCATCTGAAATGTCCCTCACGTCATCAGAAATCGTGTGATCTTTCAATTGAGCTGCATCTTGCCTCCTAGAATACAAACTACCCCTTGAAAATTTTCCTCCTTTTCGTTGTAACATTACTTCACCATTGGAATTGGGCAAGATACGATTTTCGCCACTTCTACCATGGCGTTCAGATGCATCTGCACCTTGAGAAATGTATTGCTCAACAGAGTCCTTACCGAGTTTACCACTCAAGATTTTGTCCAAAATAAGCTCTGGTTGTTTGAATGAAGCCCTTGCATCTGAAAAACAACATAGTGAATACATTGAATCAACCAATTACAGAGAAGCATTGTGCAAAGAGCTGCTATGGATCAACAATGATGATGCAAAGAAAATATAAAACCCAAATGGAATTGAAGCACTTACGACACGAAATTAATCTGCAAAAAAAACAAGAAACATATCTAGCAATAATAAATATAATTGTAACATTAAACCAAAGCTAACAAATCTATAAAATACTATGAAAATATTGTAAATTATAACCCGAAGTTTGTGAATAATCTAAGACTCGTTGAACTGAATATTTCACAAAAAAAAATCGAATAATATACACACAACTGACTGTAAAGATAAAACTTTCCAGAGAATCACAAAATGGTTCGCCACGCTTGGCCGTCAACATTTTCAAAATCACAGAAACAAACCTACCCAAACGCATTAGGCCAAAATAAATTTGTATCAGTAGAAACATCTTTCATTTCTTCTTTCTCTCCTCCTCCTCTTTACGATGAACTTAGAAAAAGATCGTATACATCATAAAAATTCAACCAAACGAGGCAAAATTCATTACCTTTTCCACTAAAATAAGAGTTTCCATGTTCAGTTGAAGAGCTCGAGAGGGGAAAAACTCGGTTGGACTGACACAAATCCACCTCCTTCACTGCAGCCTCAGTTTGTACAAAGCCCTCTGATTCCGATAGCATGAGCTTCAGCGCCGCCATGTCCATCAACGAGTTAGAAACTCGATGAAGCTCTAACGGGAAAACGTCTCACTTTCCTCAACAGCCATCTCTAAGATCCGAACCCCCGAACAACAACAGAAAAGTAAATAATGGCCATTTCCTAATTCCGAGCCTGAACGTAAGAAATTGGAAGAGGAATCTAAGCGGAAATCTCAGATTAGACAAGGAAAAGAGACAAAATATAAGCTGTAATTGGAGAGATTAGCTAGGATGAGGATGTTGCGGCTTACAAAAGCGAAATGGAAATTTCTAGGGCCCGAATTGGGAAGAACGAGGAGTATTTATAGTTTTCGGGAAAAGACGACGGGTGTTCGGAAACAGCCGGTAGGTGGGGAATATTCCGGTGTGAGTAATGTCGGGGTGATCCACACTAACAAAAAGTCTTAGCACTGATCCCTTCCCTACAGTAAAAATCTTATTTCTTTACCAAATCACAATCTGACACGTGGAAATAACATATTCAAAGTGAACCAACCTTTTTAAAAACATTTGAGGCAAATTAACTGAATAATAATAAAATACGAAAAAATTTATACGTTTATATTTATTAAGCATCTCAAAGTCAAACAATTAATTAGTGAAATTAAAATATAATTATAAATTATTATATTAATCATTAGTATATAGCAAAAAATGGAACATCGTGATAAATAGAGAATTATCATAATAAAAATATACGTTAAAATATGAAATAAATATTGATCAATCAATCCAAGGCAATACTCGTGTATTCTTTGTGTTTGATTGGTCGCATAAGTTTGCACGAGGGATCGACTTCCCGACCCAAGAGTTGGTTAACCCATGGATATCAACCTCAACCCACCGATTCATCGACAGACTTTGCTTATTTTCGAGTGAAATCAATCGGTTCAATTTGTCCTATTCGCGGACATCCGACACACGGTTGTCACCAATGTCATTTATCTTCACAAACTATGAAACTAAATTTGGAAATTTAGAACATAATCCTCGAATATCTCAATCACTGTGCATGTAAACGAAAACTTACCCATTTCGTAAAATCTCGAGCACTAAGCGTGAAGTAAAGGATTGACACAATCACGGGTTAACAATGACCCGAAATCTAATTACTCCGAGTTGGTTAATGTCGTGCTGAAATCCCACAATTTCTTGGCCAGTTCGACATTTTCAGCATGAGCAGACGGCTTCGATTTATTGTTGTCCACGAAATATTCGCCACTAACGCTGTCAAGTTGGGAGTGCAAAGCGACATAGCACTGCGTTGCGGCTCCCTGAGATTAAATCAGTTGAATCAAACGACATAGTTTCATTTGCAGAGTATGCTATCATATCACACCGGTAAGATACCTGTTGAACACTCTTGAGCACAAATTTACCGACTTTTTTGACAATCGCTGCATCAAACATCGATAAACAACGATAATTACAATCCTCATTCTAAACAAGATAGCATAATAGTTAAGAAAAAACAGTCATGATAGAGGTTTATAATAGATTTGTAACTTAGGGGGGGAATATAAATTTCACAGCACAAGATGCGTGAAGTTTCTAATAGATAGGATTCATTTGATTTGTTTAAAATAAACATATTCGGTTCTTGAGCCGGTGGATTCAACTTCACGTAAATGCGTTCAAAGTTTGCTGCAGACTAAGACCCGAGAAAGTTTTACCATTAAGGAAGCTATGATGGCGCAGAAGATTAGTGGCTATTCCTCCGGGATGGACGGAGTTAGCCGTTAATTGGACACCATCTTCCTGTTAAAATGGGGTTCAGATCACAAAATTCATAGCATACAATCAAGAAATAGTTTCATTCCCACAATGTTTCCGAATGATTATGCAATAATCTCATATGATGATTGAATAAAATGTTTTTAAAAAATCGAATGACTTGAAATGAAGCACGGAATGGTTTTTAAAGCACAGAGTGAGTACCTTCAAGCGCCTAGCGAGCTCCTTGGCATGCAATATGTTGGCTAGCTTTGATTGTCCATAAGCAGAAATAGAGTTATATCTGGAGTTCAAAATAAAAACGAAGAAAAATCAAATAAAAATTAATAAAAAAATTAAATCATAGAAGAAAGTAGTATGGATGATGGGATAAAATTATTACTCTGATTCCGAGTTAATCTTATCAAAACGAATTCCCTCACTGTAAGAAAATTGATGACCATGTGACGACAGAATTACGATCCTTCCCTCTTTCTTGGTTTCAACCACAGTTTTTTTCATGGTGTCAAGTAGAAGATTTGTCAGAAGAAAGTGTCCTGTAAAATGCAAAGACGAAAACCAAACAATCCAAATCCAACGGCTTAAATTATCTTGGATTAAAACCTTTAAATGGCATCTCAAAAAGTTTAGAAATAGAATGAAAAAATTTCTTACCCAAATGGTTAGTGGCAAATTGCAACTCTATGTTGTCATGGGAAAGCATAAATGGAGTGGCCATCACCCCTGCGTTGTTTCTTCAGACAAAGAAATTGAAATATCATTCTCTACCTCAACATATTTTCTGAAATTGTAGCTGAATTCATAGGCATAAAAAGCGAGAAACATTCCAAAAGTATCATAAACTTGATGAAAATGATTCATTATGTGGTATTCTTACATGAGGATGTTCAGAGGAAGACCTGATGAAACATATTCGGAGCTGAATTTTCTTACACATGCCAGTGAGCTGAGATCTAATTCCATAACATCAATTTTAGCTGAAGGGATTTCCTTGAGAATGGCTTCTTTTACAGTTCGACCGGCTTCTACGTTCCTCACAGCCATGATAACATGGACTCCCCGAAGTGCAAGAACCCGTGTCATCTCCTCGCCAAGGCCACTCGATGCACCTGCGATTAAGTTTTGACATATTCTTCAAAATCGAAATGGCTACCGATTTTCAATTCTTAACTAAGATATGAGAAATTTTCTATTCTAGACCAATAATAAGTGTATCGAATTCAAATGATGATGTTTCCAAAATAAATTTACAGGATCAATCACCAGCTACTCTGCTATTCTGTTTGAAAAGATGATACAAGCTGTTTCGAAAAGACTATTAACTGAGCCAAAAACATAAAAATAAAAATTCCCCTCTGCTCTACGCAGTGCAAATGAGCAGGGAAAGCATACGGAGTCGAAAAGTCCATCGCAGATGATTTGATCGCGCTTTTCAAAAGTTCACACAGAAAAAAATGAAACAAAATCCTCAGAAATCAACCAGAAAAAACGAAAAAAGGGCGGAGATCGACGAATCGAAACAAAATCTGGAGGGAGAAGAATGAAAACCTGTAACGATGGCAGTGAGGTCATTTCCGTCGATTCCAGACGTGACCTCCTCAGCCGTAGAACGAGCTGAAAATCCAGAGGGTCCTTTTAATCCAAAAATCCACATTTACAAGCTCGCTGGATTGACGTTTTGCAGAGAGGAGGAAGACAATCGAAGCAGCTGAAAATTCAATCAGGGCGAGATACGTTCTTCTGGAGAGATAAATAATCGAGAATTAGAGAGGAATCTGCATTCCCGTCATTGTCTCTGATCTTAGCCGCTCATTACTTCGCCCATGATCGTGCTCGATACTCTACAGCTGAGCAGATTAGGATTACCCTTTTTCAATCACGCTTAAATTTAGGATAAAACTCAATTTAAGCTTGATTAATACTTGCATATTAAAAAAATTAATTTTAATTTCTTAAGACGTTCGACAATGGCCCCTATTCGGACATATGAAACCCCAAAATCAATTTTTTCATACATTTCTTTTATTTTAAAAGCGTCGGTAGAGTTTTTTAATTAATGATAATTCTATAAATAATTACCCAAAGAAAAAATTAACTATTTTCGTATCAAGTAAGAAATAATTACCGAACTGTGCAAGGAGTTGAAATTAATTTTTTTTATAAATATCCAAATATAACTATTTATCTCAAAGTAGGAGCTAAATTGAGTTTTTACCTTCAAATTTATTTTATGTTAAATGCTAAACATATCATTATTTCTTTAAAATAATTAAATGTAAATTTTCTAATTTTATTATTTGACAAATTAAATACCAGATGTATATTATCAAATTATAAAGTGTAAATTACGAAAAAACCCACTTCACTATGTGGGAAATGATTAAAATTGAGAGTAAAGTTGAAGGAAACAACCTGCACAATCCATTAATTTTGCACTAATAATAATCTCATCATCAAATCCACAAGAAGACAAAGATGATTGCTTTAATTTCAATCAAATCAAGCTCTCGTCTTGAAAGGAATGGCTCTGATCACGATCACGTGGTACAGCGCTGCGAGCGCAGCTCCGATGAATGGTCCCACCCAGAAGATCCACTGCACAACACCATTTTCTTTCAAAATAAATCTCGACCAGCATCTTAATCATCCGAGTAATAGTACTAGAAATTAGCTTTACCTGGTCATCCCACGCGTGCTCTCGGTTGTAGATGATTGCAGCCCCGAGACTCCTCGCCGGGTTGATTCCGGTTCCGGTGATCGGGATGGTGGCTAGATGAACCAGAAATACTGCGAATCCGATTGGAAGCGGAGCTAGAATCTGCAAAACATGATCATTTCTCATCATTTTCAACCCTCAAACTGATAAAATCATTCATTTTCTCTTACCGGAACATGCGAGTCTCTGGCGTTTCTCTTGGCATCGGTGGCGGAAAAGACGGTGTAGACGAGCACGAAGGTGCCGACGATCTCAGCTCCGAGGCCGTCTCCTATGGTGTAGCCGGGTTGAACGATGTTCGCCCCGCCGAGCTTCTGTTCGTACGTGGTTGCGCCTTCAAACCCCTTAACAACCCCAGCTCCGCAAATGGCGCCCAGGCACTGCATAATTATGTAGAAGATAGCTCTTGTGAGAGAGAGTTTTCTCGCCAGAAAGAGACCGAAGGTTACAGCTGGGTTGATGTGTCCTCCTGCGTTCAAAACCAACCAAAAAGATCAGAAATCCGGTCAGATCTTCAGATTTAAACGATTTCTTTGAAAACAATTCCTTCTGGGTCTGCCCGGAAACCAGCGACAGCCATGAACCAATGCCACCTTATCAAGAGCCGGAATGATATATGATTTGTGCTTGAATATTTGTGCAAATATATCATTCCGGCTCTTCAGATTTAAACGATTTCTTTGAAAACAATTCCTTCTGGGTCTTCCTTCTGGGTCTTTGAAATCATTTGTGCTGGAAGTTGACACTGCGACATCGCTGGCAGCACAAATGGCATCATTAATCAATGCCATCAAGAATATGAGTATGCCGAAGGATGCACCACAACAGCAGGTCAAGAGCATCAACTGCACCTTTTGCGATGAGGGGCATGAATTCAATCACTGCCCATCAAATCCCGAATCAGTTAATTTTATCGGAAATAACAGAAACATGGGGTACAATCAAGGATGGAAGCAAGGAGCAAGTAGCAGCGGAAATCAATGGTCACAACAAGCTCGACCAAGTAACTCGAACTACCAAGGACCGCCACCGGGTTTTAACCAAGTCGGAAATTTCCAACAAGGACAGCAATTTACACAGCCCAAGTCAGTTGAGCAACTTTTAGCGGAGTATATGGCAAAGAATGATTCAACTATTCAGTCATTGACAAATCTTATACAGAATCAGGTTGCTTCGCATCGTAATTTAGAAAATCAGGTTGGGCAAATTGCTCAAGCACTAAATGTAAGACCAATGGGGGCGCTACCAAGCACCACCGAATCACCGAAGCGTGAAGGAAAGGAACACTGTCAGGCCATTACGTTACGAAATGGTCGGGAAGTGGAAACAGTGAAAGAACCAAGGAAGATCAGTAACAATGTCAAGGAAAAAGGAACCGAACCAGAAGAAATTGATGCAGAAAAGATCACTGAATTGGGTGTTGCAGCACGGACTTCGCAGCACACTGAGGTTGTTCAACAACAAAGACCACCACCACCATTTCCGCAAAGATTGAAAAAACAGAATGAAGAAAAACAATTTCAGAAATTTCTGGAAGTTTTGAGTCAGATTCATATCACCATTCCTTTGGTTGACGCTTTAGAGCAAATTCCAAGTTATATTAAATTCATGAAGGATATTTTATCTAGACGAAGAAGAATGGACAGGTTTGAAACAATTGTTGTGGTTAAGGAAAATGTCTGCAGCATGCAGCAAAGGATTCCTAAAAAGTTGAAGGATCCAGGGAGCTTTACCGTTCCCTGCACTATCGGAGAACATTACGTGGGAGAAGCTTTATGTGATTTAGGGGCAAGCATCAATTTAATGCCCTTGTCTATTTTCAAAAAGTTGAATATTGGTGCTGTTATTCCAACAAATGTGGCATTACAGATGGCGGATCGAACCTTAGCCTATCCGGAAGGGAAAGTTTTAGACGTCCTAGTCAAGGTGGATAAATTGACTATCCCGGCAGATTTTCTAATATTAGATTGTGAAGTGGATCGTGAGATGCCACTTATTTTGGGAAGACCATTCTTAGCTACCGGGAGAACTGTCATAGATGTTCATGGAGGAGTTCTAACAATGAGAGTAGATGATCAAGAAGTGCAATTTAATATACTTAAGGCGCTGAAATATCCAGAAAAAGAGGAAGATTGTTATTCAACATGGGAGGAGAATCTTGCGAGCAGCAGTGATTTTCTTGAGTATGTTTCCAATTCAGAAATTGTAGAGGAAGAAATATTTGATATATGTACTCAAGAGCAAAAAACAGCAGACGTATGTACCCGAGAGTCTGCTCTTAAATTTCAGAAATTTGAAGTGTTGACAAGAGACGAAATTCAACAGCACATGCTGAAAAATTCTTTAGATGAGGCACCGCAGCTTGAGTTGAAGCAGCTACCACATCATTTGAAATACGCATTCTTGGGAGAAGACAGAACCTTACCGGTAATCATTTCAAACGGATTAGATGTGGAACAGGAAGCTGAATTATTAAATGTGCTGAAACGTTTCAAACGAGCCATTGCTTGGTCTATTGCTGATATTCAAGGTATTAGTCCAAGTATTTGCATGCACAAAATTAATTTGGAAGGTGGCCATCGTCCGTCCATTGAGCAGCAAAGAAGGCTAAATCCAATTATGAAGGAAGTAGTAAAAAAGGAGGTAATCAAGCTGCTAGACGCGGGGATAATCTATCCGATATCCGACAGCTCGTGGGTAAGTCCGATTCATTGTGTACCAAAAAAAGGTGGAACCACGGTTGTCATCAACGAGAATAATGAACTTATACCCACAAGGACAGTCACCGGATGGAGAGTTTGCATCGATTATCGGAGGCTAAATAATGTAACATGTAAGGATCACTTTCCTTTACCTTTTATTGACCAAATGCTGGATCGCTTAGC